>JASANQ010001249.1:0-96404 GCA_030849645.1 Wallacemonas sp. Wsd | reverse complement strand
CGGCACAGCGCAGCGGACTGAATGCGGGAGAGCATCTTCTTCGGGTGGCTGTAGAGGCTTTGGGGGAGGTTAGAGTTTAAAACACAATCGGGGTTACGCTATGGTCTAGGAACTACTGGCGAGTAGGAAAGGGAGAAAAAGAAATGTATGTAGTGTTAGACCACAACACGTGTGAAAGAGGAGGGAGGGGAAGAGGGAGGAATGGAAAGGGTGTGTGAGAATGGCAGGAAGAGCTTGGTAACACCACTGAAGCGTGTGGTACGTGATGGGAAAGCAAGTGCAACTCGAGAAACTATATCGCCGTCAATAGCAGTCACGCGCGCGGTTGACAGTGAGAGAGGGCGACAAGTTGTTGACATTGCTGGTTTTTAATCGCGCACTCACGCAGACACACGAACACTGAAAAAAAAATGTGTCGTGCGTTTGTTTGCTTGACTATGAGCGAATCACTGTTGTGAGAGTCCCCGATGAGCAGCGATCACGGGTATCACCGGCAATTTCGTTGTTCATGTGTGAGGTCACTCAAGTGGCTTTGTTCTCTTTTGTTTTGAGGGATTAATGAAATGAGTGGGGAAGAGAAATGTTGAGTAGCAAAGAAAAAAAGACAGAGCTATGACGCGTGTACGCTGAGCCTATTCACTTACTCGGCAGCGGCGGCCGGGGCAGCCTCGGGCTGAGGCATGCGCGTGTACAGGCGGTACTTGCTGCTGCAGGCGACCAGGCGGATCTGCTTCTCACGGCAGAGCTGCTTGAGGCCGGCGGCGGCGACGGCGACGGACACCTTCAGGCGATCGGAGATGATCGTGGGGGTGATGACCTTGTACTTGGGGACCTCAGTGCGCAGCTTGGCGAGAGTCTCCTTGGTGAACATGACCTCGTTCTGGAGGGCCTCGCGGGTATTGGACTTGGTCCACTTCTTGGCAGCCTTCTTGCTGGACTTCTGGGCGGCCTCCATCTTGGCCTTCTTCGTCTGTCCCATCTTAGGCGGCATCTTGACGAGCTGTTCGAACGAGTAAAAGGGGTCTTTTAAAGTACGAAAAGGGGGAGTGTCTTTTTTCTTCTCTCTTGAAGGGTGTTGTTGATCAGCGAGAATGAATCAGTGGTAAGCAATGAAGAAAAAAAAAGACGGTGAAAGGGACACAAAAGAGAGTGGAGTGGGGGAGAAGGGCAGGAGAGTGACTAGGTTGTAGGTGTACGCTTCGCGTGTGTGTGTGGGGGGAGTAGCAGTGAAGTCTCAGAGGGTAAGATCTGGGTGATAGCAGCAAGGGCTTCTTTCTTTCGTTGCACCTCGCGGCGTTTTAGTCGGTGGGTATATATCTAGTTGTTGTTATTTCTCGTTGTCTTTAATCGTAGGTTAGAACACGATCGTTCTGTGCGTTGTCTTTCTTTTTGTGCTCGCTCACTCCTGTGTTGGTTCCGGAAATGTGAACTTGTGAGCGTGTGAGCGTGTGCTCATCGCCGTCACTGGTCCAGACGGCGCAGTTGGTTGATGAGAGCGACGCCGATGCACTCAATGACGAGCGGATTCACCGCATTCCCCACCAGTTTGTACGCCGCACCGACGGGCAGGCGTTTCGTTGTCTGCGAGCTCTCCGCGAGTGGGTCCTCTGCGCTGTCGTCGTGTGCCTCGTTGTGAAGAAACGTGAACGTCTCCGGTATTCCTTGAAGACGCGCGCACTCACGCACGGCGTAAAACCGGCACGGCGCCTCGCTTGCCTCCGTTGGTGCTGTCGCCTCTGTAGTGGAAGCGGACAAGGGCACAAACTCCGAGTACAGCTGAAAGCTTGTTCGGTAGCTGCCCATCAGCGTCCGCGCGTTGCCTGTCAAATCCGCCAGCCGCCAGTCGGGGTGGGCACGGTACTTTTTGCTGCGCCGCACTGCCTCCCACTGTACCGCGCTGAGTTGCAAAGAAGCGAGCCGCGCGTGCGAACTGGGCAGAGGCTGGCGTGGCGGCAGGCGCGCGTCCAGCACATCGAGGACACAGCGATAGCGCGCCTCTGGACGATGCCATGGGTCCGTGGTGGTGGCCGTGTCGTTTGCTGCCGAACAGCTGGCAGCGCGCATGGCGGACATGTTCTGCCGGGCCTGCGCCAGCACGGGTTGAATCCACCGCGCCGCCAGTGCCGCGGGGCGGCAGTCTGCCCCGTCGACCTCCTTCGCCACGAGCTCGTCGCGACGAAGACCGACAAAGTAGACACGTCGTCGCCTCTGCGGGGTCACCGCGGCACCGTCAAGGACCTCCTGATGTACAGTGTACGTCACCAGATCCCTCGGTTGGCCGGCCACAGCGCGGCCCGCCTGCCCGCCGGACCACGGGTGTTGCAGCCACTGGCGAATGGTCGCCAGCTGTGCGCCTTCCTGCACGTCCAGGAGGTTCTCCACATTCTCGAGCAGGAACGCGCGGGGCTGGCTCGCGCGCAGCACGCGCACCACCTCGTGAAACAGCCAGCCCTTTGCATCGTGCAGCCCAGAGGCGGGGCCAGCCTTGGAGAAGCTCTGGCACGGAAAGCCAGCGGTCAAGATGTCGTGGTGAGGAAAGAACGCGTCGGGTATTTCCGTGATGTCGCCCACCAGCGGCACAGACACCGCTGACGACGATGACGATGACGGTGCGGACTGATGGAAGTTGGCCGCGTAGACGGCGCACGCCGGGGCGGCAAACTCGACGGCAAAGACCGGCTTCGCCCCGGCACGCGCGAGGCCCAGGCGGAACATGCCGATGCCGCCAAAGAGCTCCGCAAACGTGTACGCCGACGACGGCGATGACGATGTCGGTCGGCATTCATCGTGCTCAGCGGTCGGCGCCGACACGCCGCGCGCGGCCTCGCGAAGGGCGGCGAGGGAGGGCGGCAGGGCGGCGACAGCACAGCAGGCACGCGAGTAGCAGCGCAGTTGATTGATGTACGCGATGGGCGGTGTGATGGGGTTGGCGCTGGCGCGTCGCCGTGCGGAGGTGGTGGTGGTGGTGGTGGTGGTGGTGGTGTCTCCGCCCGCCTCGGGCTCTTCCTCAAGTGGTGACGGCGTCATGAGTGCGAGGAGTGCCGGCTCAGACCAGGCGCCGGTGGTGTGCACGGCCATGTAGGTCGACGGCGGTGACGTGCACGAAGCGGTACCAGAGAGGGATGCCAGAAAGGCGTCTAGATCAGCGGAGGACGTGGTCGAGGCGGGGCACAGCAAGAGCCGATGGCGCGACGCACCAGGCCTCGTCGGTGCGGATGACATCGACACCGCCTCCGTCGTCGTCTCAGCCTCAAACTCTGTGACCTCTGCCCAGGCGGTGCGCAACGACGGCACCACAGTGTCGGCAGTGGCGTGTGGCCTGTCGGGCAGGAGCCGCATCGCGCGCACATCGAGCGCCGTCACGTTGACGCCGCTCTTCAATCGACCCATGCTGCGCAGCCGAGCGACGAGAGGACCCAGCGAGGGTCGGTCGACAACAACGAACGCACCGATGGGGTACTCGCCGTGGTCTGCCATCGCGCGTGCAGAGGGGGTGTCCAGTGAACCACACAAAACAAAACAAAACAAAACTAGCACGCAGAAAAAGGGTAGCACAGTTGATGTGGGGCAACACAGAGGCACACACGCACAGACGGCTGTCGCACCTTCAAAGAGAAAGAGAGAGAGAGAGGGGGGGAATGGAAATAAGGAAGAGGTGAGTTGAAGAAGGTAAGTAGACGTGCAAAGAGGAAGACAAGGTGCCTCACGCGAAAGCTCGACATGTGTGTTTCCCTCAGAATGAAGCAAAAAGAACAAAGCTACGCGGTGAAAGCGACAGGCCCTTGTAGAGCCTCCAGTTCCATCAGAGCGTGAAAAGACAGTCATAGCTGACGTCACCACAGCAAGATGGAGTGAGGAAAAGGAGACACATATTTTTGTTAATTGAGTGCGCCTTCCTTTCACCATTCCTATTGTGTGTTGGTATGATTTCTTGTGTTGTGTTTTGTTTCTTTTTGTTGATTGTTAGATTAACTGGCTAGTTGCTTGGGGGGGGGGGGGGGGTCCCTCGCCTGAGTGTTATTCGATCAGTGTGGCGAAATTATGTGGAAAACAAAACAAGTTTAAACGTGGTAGTGGGAGGAACAGAAAGACCATAAAGGAACAAAAACAAAAAGGAGGCCCAATGTGCCTTCTGTTTGTTTAGTGGCTTGGGCGTCTTGGTGGATGTCTTATTTGTGTCAAAAGGAGGAGACACCGAGACAGCGCTTGAAGGGAGAGGAAAAAATCATCTGCGACGGTTGCCTTCCTCCATTTAGTCGACAAGACCAACCCGAGTGCGTGGGTGTCCTCTTTTTTTTTTTTTTTAACGCACAATTCATCGCTCTCTCTCTCTCCCTGTGTGTGTCTGACTGCTTAGTTACCGAAGCGGCGCACCTTCCAGCACAGCGGCAATGCCTCCAAGGTACGCTCCAAATTCTGCTCAACAAACAGCACGTGCGCGCCATCCTTCAGCGGCGCCGCCATGTCCGTGGAGCTGCGATACAGCATGCGCCACTCGCGGCGGCTGGCAACGAGAATGCCCTTGCTAAAATAGCCAAAGAGCAGGTACTCTGTGCGGCCGGCACGTTCGCCGTCGTCCTGCGCAGCCTCCTGTCGCCGGGCCTTGGCAGGGCGGCCCTCGGTGCTGGCGGTGGTGGTGGTGGTTTCGCCGAGGGTGGTGTGCTGCAGCGCGGCGAGGGAGAAGCGGCCGCCGGGCAGGTCAGCCGTGTGGATCGGCATGTAGGCCACAAAGGTGCAGTCATGAGGCAGCGTCCGCGGCAGCTCCACCACATCGGACGGCGACGAGGACGCCGGAGACGGAGACGAAGACGACGAGGACGACGTCGCGCCATCGACGAGGCTGTACACGTAGCGACCCGCGCTGGCGGAGAGGCCGACCAGCATGCGCGACGGGGTGGGGGGGGTGCTGGCGGTAGTGGCAGGCAGACCCGCGCAGAGCGCCGGCACCAGCGTGGCCAGGGCGAGCGCATCATTGTGCGACACAGTGATGGTGTCGATGTTGGGCAGACCATCCACGGTGAGGTCGCACCGCCAGGTGGAGCTGCGGCCGTACACGAGCAGCGACGAGGTGCCGGTGAAGGCAGATGGCGCCGCGCTCGTGCTCGCCTTCTTCGACGCCTTGGGCGACGTCGTCGTCGCGGCCTTTGCGCTCGTCTGCGGCACGACAAACAGGCGAGATGGGGAGAAGCCGGACAAGGCACCGGCGGCAACAGTGGTGTGGGCGAGCGCGGTGGTGACGGCCGGGTAGCCGGTGCTGAGGCTGACGTGCACAACGGTGGTGTCGTACAGAAGGTACACGTTCCCCTCCGCAACGGTCGCGGTGGCCTCCTCGTCCTCCTCCTTCGCC
The DNA here is from genome assembly GCA_030849645.1 of Wallacemonas sp. Wsd. NCBI lineage: Eukaryota > Euglenozoa > Kinetoplastea > Trypanosomatida > Trypanosomatidae > Wallacemonas > Wallacemonas sp. Wsd. Next base: position 91,057 of record JASANQ010001249.1, on the reverse strand, counting down.
TCCTGTTCCTCCTCCACAGACGCCTTCTTCGCCGCACCATGGTCGGCGGCGACATCGGACGGCTGGCTAGGCACGAAGCACACATCGAGCACGCCGCGGGCAGCCGGCAGCTCGAGCACCTCCTCCAAGCGCGACACCACCAGCGCGGCCTCCGCCCCCTCGCGCCAGCACACCTTCACGAGCACCACGCGGTCATCGGTGGCGACGACCATGTAGTGCAGGGCCGCGTCCGTCCAGAGGCGGCTGATGTGGAAGTGGCCGGCGAGTGTGTAGGCGAAGAGCGGCGACCAGTGTCGGCAGGCGCTGTCCATGCGGAACGCCTCCACGCGATTCAGGCGCGTCTGCACGAGCACGTTCTTCTCCGCGCACAGCGCAAACTGCTGCGCCGAGGCGCGGAGGTACATGGCGGGCGTCGCAAAGACTTGCGCCAGCGGCGCGTACATGAGCGTGCCATCGCGGGAAGCGGAGAGCATCAGCTGGCGCTGCGGCAACACACTGACCTGCGTGGCCTCGTGGTAGTGCGTGCGGCGCTTCACCTCGGCCGGGTACCACTCGCCACTGCTGCTGCCATCGGTGGCGGACGTGCAGCGGTAGGCGCGGAGGGAGTCGTGCCAGCCAGAGGCGTAGAAGGCATCACGGTCAAACGTCACGGTGCTGACGGGGCCCTTGTGCTGCGAGAAGGTGGCAAAGATGTCGCCTGTCTCGGCGTCGAGCAGCACCACATCGCCCATCGACGTGCCGACCGCCACGGCGGGGCGGCGACTGCTGCTCGCGGTGCTGATGGCGCTGCACAGCGGGATGCCCTTGGGCAGTCGCGTCGTCCACGCCGTCTCGTGATCCACCAGACCACCGCGACCGGCGCTGCCGGCGGCCATGGCGGCGAGCGAGGCTGCCTCCGCAGTGGCCTCGGTCTGCGCGCGGCGAAGGCGCCAGGCGTGGATGTTGCCGGCGTCGTCGGTGCCGACGACCAACCGCAGAGACGGCGCGCAGCACACGCTCAGCGCGCGATCGGCGCCGGAAATACCCGACACGATGCGCTCGAGCACCAGGCTTGGCCGCCACGATGGGCGACGCACACGGCGGTCGCTCTCGCCGTCATCGCCGTCCTGGCCGGCCTCGGTGATGGTGGTGAGCGGGTGCTGCGGGGTGTAGCGCTCGAGCGTGAGCAGGAGCTGGTGCCAGGAGCCGTCCGCGATGGCGGCGTAGATCACCGGCTGGTTGGGCACGACGCAGAAATCCCAAATCGCACCGCCCGTGCGCTGGTGCACGGCGATGGGAAAGAGCGTGTCGACGTCGAGAAACACCAGCTGGCCGGAGAGGTAGGACGCGAGGAGGTACTCCTTGTAAAGCGAGCCGCCGGCCTCGCGCTCCTGTGGGGCAACGCCGAGGACCGCGGCGGCCTCCACGTCGTGCACAGGCACGCGCACAAAGTGGAGCTGCGTGACGGTTCTCCGCAGACAGCCGCCGGTGTGACGGCGCTGCGTGAAGTGGGGAATGTTCTGGTGGAAGGCGAGGTGGTAGGCGATCAGCGAGCCGTCCTCGCGCGCGACCACCAGCGCGTCCTCGCGCTCGTTGAAGGCAAAGCAGCGAATGCCGCTCACATCGGGGGCGATGGTGCTCGTCTGCAGCACCGCCTGCTCCACCAGCGAGCGCAGACCGCCTCCCGTGGTCTTTGTGGACGCGCTTCCGGTGCTGGGGTGCAGCAGCTCGGCAACCGCCGCGGGCAAGTGGCTGCGCGGGCCCACAGGCAGGTGGTCTGCGTCGAGCGCCGCCGCCTCGTCGTCCTCCTCGGCCTCATTCTGAAGCCGCACGCGTGATGGGCGAGCGGGCGTCGGGGTGGCCGAGGAGGTCGAGTGCGCGCGCTTCCGCGAGTAGCTCTGGCGCCCCTCTGCCGTGTCGAGCACAAACGAAGTGGCCTCCGCGGCGACCGGCTGCGGCTTGGACGGGGTCGACTTCTGCGCGGACTTGGCGGCCTTCGACGTGGCGACGGGCGTTGTCGGCGGGGCACGTGGGGCGGGCGACGTGGACGGCAGTGTGCTCCGATCGGCCTTAGGGGTGGGCGTGGCGCTGCTGCTGCTGCTGGCGTGGCTGCCCTTCTTGGCCTTGCTGCTCGGTGACGGCGAGGCGGGACTGCGAGCAGGCGTGCTCTTGGCCGTCGCCGGGGACTTGGTCGGCGTCTGGGCCTCGCTGCTACGGCGCTTCGTCGGCGGCATCGTCACGGTTGGGGTACTGTTCGTTTCGTGTGTGTGTGTGTGTGTTCTCTCGCGCAAGCGAAATCCTATCAAGCAGTGGTACACGATCAAAAAAAGGAGAAGAGAGAGTGAGTGCGAAGGAGGTGACATGGTGAGAAGGAGAGGTGGGAAGTTGGACACGTTGCGTGCAAATGTGCAGCGAGAGGGTCCTGGCAAGAAAGAAGGGCAGCATGTTGTTATTTGTGTTTGTTGTTGTTGATGGGGTTGTTGTTTTTTGAGTTGTGCGCAAAGGTCAGTTCGGATTCACACTGAGAAAACGCGAATAGGGTAAAATGGAGAGAACAAAGATACGGAAAGGTTCAATAGAGAAAAATGAGTCAGAACACGCATGAGTAACCAAAGCAAAAAAAAAAAGCGTGACAGGTACGGCCTAGAGGCTAGTGTAGAACTTTTCAATGACACGGAAGTGCACGAGTTGGACGTTCATCGGTACGTCGTACTTGCTCACCGACGCGTGCGCCTCCGCAATCGCACTCCGGATCCACCTGGGACTGTTGTTGAAGACACCACCACCGACCTTGGTAAGAAAGATGGGCGGCGCCGTCGGCAACGGGGCATCAGCACCAGGTTGGGAGGCGGCGCTTGTGTCGGTTGCCGCTTGTGCAATGGCACGATCGTAGAAGCGCAGCGTGTGCAGCACACCGGCGAGAAGCGTGGCCTCGTAGGTGCCGAGCAGCACGGTCTGGGCGAGTGTCTCGACGCCGGCCCTGGCCGGTACCCCCACACGCGGCATGGCCAGACTGAGCGCGCTGTTGTATGTCTGCGTGACCCGCGGCAGGTAGTTGGGGTCCAGCGGCTTGTCACAGCCACCGGACCCGTACTCCTCAAAGGCGGCCGTCACCATTGTGTCCTCGACAATGCCGATGCGGAGGGCCGAGGCCAGGTACTGCATTGCCGTCTGCGGCGCATCGGCGGGCATGCGTGTCTGAAGCTGCTCCAGACGCGCGTTCAGCACCTCCTTCTGCTCATCGTTGCACAGAAAGTAGCCGTTGCGAATGGTGAACAAGGAGTTGATGGAAATCGCCGGCAGCGCGGGCAGCTTCGTCTCGGGGATCGCGGGGTAGGCCTTGGCCAGCAGCGCCGCGAGGTCGGCCAGCATGTTCACCTGACGATCCACTTGCTGGCCGCGCCGGGTGACATCCACCGGTGCGGCCTCGGCGGACGCGTCCGTCGCCGCCGCGCTGCCCGACTGAAAGAAGCGCGGGTGGATGAGGTAGTTGCGGTAGGCCGTGCCCGGGAAGCACGCCAGAGCACAGGCCGGGCCCTGGGTCCTGTCGTACACGTAATCGGCAATCCCCTCCTCGGGGGTCACGGTGGAGGAGACAAACTCGAGCAGATTGAACTGACTGGCGGCTTGGAACAGGGCCCCGCCGTAGAGCTGGTGTTGCTCCTTGCTCTCGCCAACGACGTGCGTGATGCCGGTGACGCGCTGCTCCTGCACGTCGCGTCGCTTGAGGGCCTCCAGGTAGCCGGGATGGCGCGTGCGAAAGTCGGTCACTGCCTGCGCGACCTCGCTGCGCAGCTCCGTCACCGACGGCGTGTAGAACCAGCCGGCGTCCCAGCCCCTTCCAGCGAACACGCAGCGCTCGCGTCCGAGTGGGCCGTTTTCAAAGCGGCACCGGCGAAACAGGTGCTCGCGCGTCGTCGGGTAGGCGGCCTCGGCAAAGCCGAAAAGGTATTGAAAGTAGTTCATCTCCGCCAAGGATCGGGACGGCGCGAAGAGAAAAAGAAGGGTGAAAAAAAAACAAGGAGTAGTCGTTGTGCTTGAACTTGGAGCATCGAGTGGGAAGTCTCAGAAAGAGGAGGGTGAGGAAAGGAGAAGAAGAGAGAAGGAAATGAATGTGGTATGTTGGTATGATTGTCGTGAAAACAGGGGAAGTGAGAGATAGCTACCGTTGGTGGTGGCGCGATCTCGGAGTCTAGCGGACGCAATGGTGCTCTTATTCTTCGTCATGTTGCGTCCGTCGCAATATCTACCAGGGTTTTTTCTCCGTGGTGCGTGGCGTACTACTTGATGGTGTTGTTGTGTTCCGTTTACTCGGTTGTTGTGTTTAACACGTCTGTGTGTGTGCGTGTATGTGCTCCTCTGAACTTGGAGAGAGCGAATTGGTTGTGGCAGTGTTTAGGCGCTGTGTGGCGGTGTTCGCAGTCGCTCGAGCTGATCAATACTGAAGAGCGGGATGTACGGGTGCTTCTGTGTGTTCCAACCGACCTGGCTCGCATCCTGAACGGGAGCCCCCGGAGTCAGAGAGGAGCCGGCCTCTGTGACTGGCAAGCTCGGTTTCAGAAACGAAAATAACACGCACTCCTCCGTCGCACGCTGGTAGTCGGAGAGCGACAGCAGCACGGCACCGCGGCACGCCACCTCCGACGATGCCTCGCCCTTCGTCGCCTCCATCGCTGGTGCGAGTGATGAAGGTGGTGGTGAAAGCACGAGTGCCAGGTTCGCACACCACGCCGCGGCCGCCGGCAGCGCCGCGGTCGAGCTCGGCGATGACGCGCCGACCCGCACTCGGTGCGTCCACTCGGCCGCAGCGCTGGTGAAGAAGCGTGTGAAGTGGGTCAGCTCGGAGGACATGAGCCTCTCCGCCTCCATGTCCACTTCGTTCTCGGGAATGGCGAAGCGGACAAGCTGCGCGAGCGCGTTCGCCGTCGTCGACGAGGACGATGACGAGGGCGAGGATGTCGAAGACGGTGTCTGCAGGAGGGCCGCGGAGGTCATGAGCCGCAGGGAGCCGTGGCGCTGCACCACACCGCGCGGCCGACTGCCGCCCGCCTCCGCAAAGACAGTGGCCTCGCACCCAGCGGTGGGCAGGTACAGCCAAGGCTGCACGCACACAAACAGTGCAGGTGGTGGGAGGGAGGCGGCGGCGGGTGTCTCTTCCTTCTCCTCCTTCTCTTCCTTCTCCTCTGGGGCCTCTGTGCTGTCTGTCTGCTCCAGTCGGCGACGGTGCGCGGCGCGCGGCGGCGGGGCCTCGACAGCAGCACGGTACTCGGCCAGCGCATCCCGCAGACCGAAGCCGTAGACGCAGCGCAGCGCATGCAGGCCGTCCGCGACGGAGGTGAAGCGGTTCAGCTGGTTCACGCTGTAGAGCAGCTTCTGCTCCAGCAAATCACGCTGCAAGGGCGTCGCGATGCCGTCCGCGGGGAACGGGCAAAGGTGCCGGAGACGCGCAAGGCCGCTCTCGCAGCCCTTCGAGGCGTCGTTCACAGCGTCGTAGAGAGCCCAGTCCCACGGGGCGCCGCCCGGGCAGCTCAACTTCATAAAGAAAGGCCCCTTGGTCGCCCAATCCGCCGGCCAGTGCGCCGTGTCGAACTCCGTGTACGCGGCCAGAGCCGCCTCAATGCGCTGCAACAGCGCGGTCGACGCGGTGGAGGTGGTGGTCGTGGACGAGAGCACCGCCTCCAGCTCCGCCAGCTCGACGGGAACGTACACAGTGGGCAGCGACAGCAACGGCGACGACGACGTCGCAGAGGCTGGGACGGGGCTTGTGGGCATCGGTGCCAGCTGCGCCTGCGTCCGCTGCTTATCCAGGACAAGGGCCTGCACACGTCGTGCCTCCGCGCTGGTCAAGAGAGAGTCCGCCTCGTCCGCGTCTTGCGGGCGTGGACGCTTGCGCACGGTGCGTTGATAGGCCTTCAAGTGAATGCGATCGCACGAGACGCCGTAGGAGCAGTCTTGCCTTTCCTTCGTGCACGCACACCACCGGGCGATGCGCTGGCCGCGGTAGACGCGCTCGAGACCGCGCGTGTCCGCAAGGTCGTCCTTGGCCACCGTCTCGCCCTCAATGAGCATGGTGGGCGAGTAGACCGCCTCCGGGGGCAAGGGCTTCTCCTTCTTGATGATGCGCAGGGTCAGGGGAGGGTAGTCGCGCTCCACGCTTTCGGGGACAATGGTGGTCTGGCAGGCGGCGAGGGCCTCCTCCTCGGAGGCGTACAGGGCGAGCGCCACGCCGCTGGTTTCGAGGTGCATGACAGCCATGATGCCGGCGGTGTGATCGGCGAGCAGGAGGCGCAGTCGCTCGTAGCGAGGGTCGCGGGTCTCGCGGTGCGTGGCCGTCTGAATGGGCCTCAGCAGGAAGTCGGGGATGTCCGTGATGAACACGAACGTGCGATGCTTCTGCGTCTGCATTGATGGGAGCGCGTCGTCGTGGCTGTGGGGATGGGGGTGGGTCGGCAGTGCCGCTGGACTGTGTGTGGTTGTAGAAAGACGAAGAGAGGGAGAGAGGAGCGGGTGATAATGACAGTGATGGAGAGGCTGTGCGCAGTGATGTTGGTGTTCAAGTCTGCACATATGAATGAAAGAGAGAGAGATTGCGGTGTCAGTTCTTGTGCGTCTGTGTGTGTGTGTGTGTGTGTGTGCGGCGTGAAAAAAAAATAACGAATCCCATCGCGGTGTGGCAGTGGAATGACGTGTGGTCGCTTGATGTGGTAGTTGTGTGGAGTGTGTGTGTGTGTCATTCTCCGTTCGGGCAATGGTATTCGTTCTCGGTGCGTGCTTCGGATGCGGCTACGCCGAGTCACGCGGATACGCGAAAACGGAAAGGTGAAAAAGAAAAAGGAGCAAAAAGTGATGGCACAACAATCAGCCTCCTGTGGTCAGTAAAACCTCAGCGGATACACACGCTCCTCAGGTTCGTGCCTCTCGGTGCTACCGTGTGCATACGGCGCAGGGTGATCGATGTGGTCGGCGAGGGGGCTGTACTGGACGCGAAGAGAGGAGGAGGCCTCGAGATGAAGCGGCGTCCCTCGTCCACCACCACCACTCCCGCCACTAGCCATGGCGGTGGATGGGGGCTGCTGGTGCGTGCGATGCCAGTGGCGGTGAACCAGCACAACGTGCTCCATCACGAGCCCCGAGACGTGATACACGTCCTCCAGCGCGGACGCAATCGCGGCCACCATCATCGCCGTGGCGCGGTACTCCTCACTGGCGGCGTCGCTGGCGATCAGCGCGAGCTCAATGGACGCGTCCAGTGGCCGCAGGCCACGCACGGCGCATTCGTAAAAGTACTGGACAGCCTCGTCCCACTGCTTGGTGGCCACGTACGTGGTCAAGACCGCGTGCGCGAGACGGGCGTTGCGTGTGCGGCGGTACGTCTGCGCGGCGAGCAGCGCCCGTGCCCAAATGCCGCAGTGCAGCGCCGTGTGAATGGCGGACTCCACCAAGTACGGTGCCGGCCGCGACTGCGTCAGCACGCACTGGCGCAGCACACGGAAGGCCATCTCCCACTGCTGGCCGACCGCGCAGGCCTGCAGCGCCACGGCCGCCGTCGCGACATCTGGACGCACGTGCTGCGTCATGCGCTCAAAGTAGTGCAGTGTCACCTCCCAGGGTGCACCGCCGTCAAGCGTGGTGGCCAGCGCGATGGCCGTGTCCTGGTAGGGGAACACACCGGCCTCCGTCGCGCGCTCGTACACGAGCATCGCCGACTCCCACTCACCGTGTTGGTGGAGGCGCGCGATGGCATCGTGCACGGCCTGCTGCGTGGCTCGCGTGTCAGCAGCCGGGCGGGACACCTTGTGCGCCTGCCGCGCGACCGAGATCAGGCTCTTCTCGCTGGCGGCCGGTGCAGGGGGAGGGGTGGTGGGCGTGGTCGTGGAAGCCGTGCGTGCCATGGGACTGGCGGTGGGGCTTGCGGTAGGGGTCGCGAGCGATGCCAACAGCTGGACAGTGGTGCCACCGGCGACCGGGGCGTGGGCTGGGAGCTGACCGAAGCGCGCCTTGACCAGCGCCGCGTGCGAGTAGGGCAGCGGCAGCGACGGCTGCACGGGGAACCAGCGCAGCGCATCATGCCAGTGCACGTCGCTCTGCAAAAAGGCGTAGCGCACGGCCTGCGCGATTGGCGCGAGCTCTGCGGGCAGTGTCGTTCGAAACGGCCACTGGCGCGACCCCGCCGAGTCCGCTGAAGTATTCGGAGGACAAGAAGACGCCGACAATGACGGTGACGAAGATGGTGGATTCGATGCCGTCCCAGTAGGACGCGCGGCCGCCTCCTCGGATGATGGTGGTGATCTCTCGTCACGCGCGGCGTAGTCCAAAAAGTGCTGCACCGCGGCCTCCCACTGGCCCCGGCGCGTCGCGCGCAGCAGCAAGGCCACGGCACGGGTGAGCGCCGACTTCTCCAGCAGACCGCGCGAGAGCAGCGCGCCGTACTGACGTGCACGCGGCGTGCGCTCACGCATCGCCGGGTCCTCCTCGGCGACCATTTGCTGGAACTGCAGCCCCGTCAGCCAGAGACCGCGACGCAGGGCGATGTGAAGCACTTCCTCGGTGAGCGTCGGTGCGGCGCCATCGCCGTCCGCAGAAACCGACGGCGGTGTGTGCGCAACAATCGTGCCACCTTGCACAGTGACCTGAGCCGACATGGCGCGTGGCGCCGTCATCGTCGTCGTCGATGTTGATGTCGTCGTCGATGTTGCTGTTGCAGTTGCGTGGGCACCCGCGCCACCCGGGCTCGCACGAATGGCCAGACGCACGAGCGGCCGCAGTGTGGCGTCAGAGACGTCGCGCCAGACATCGGCCTCCACCAGAAGACGCACCACGTGCGGCGCGGCGGTCATCTGTGCGTGCGGCGCGACAGACCCGTACGCCGTCAGGGCACGGCTCCACTGCGTCTCGAGCAGCACAGAGAGCGCCTGCTGCTCCGCGGTGAGGCTGGCCGGCGCCGGCCCCGCCCCACGCGCGACCGCGCTCGACACGCTCAGCATCGCCTCCTTCGACCAGTGCAACGTGTCGGCGAGGTGTGCGGAGGCGGCACGACGGCCCTCCCTGTCTTGCGCGACGCGGCGGAGGAGCAGCAGCTGACTCGAGGAGCCGAGCGGTGTGTACGGGAGGAGGCGGAGGCAGTGGAGCCAGGTCAGGTGCCGGCCGACGGGGCCGCGCACGAGGCGGGCCGTGGTGAAGGGATCCAGGTACGGCACCACCTGCAGCAGCGGGGTCATGAGCCGCTCCGACGCCGCTTCGCTCGCAGACGAGGAGGCGGTGGAGGTGGCGGTAGCGGAGGTAGTGGAGGGGGAGGAGGCACTCGCGGAGGCCTCCACGCACACAGGGAGCCCCGCATCGAGCACGTCCACGCGCTCCGCCAAAGCGGCGGCGAGGGTCTCCAAAAGCGCTGTCGTCTGCGGCGCGACCGCGCGCGGGCGGGACGATTCGAACGCACACGTCGACATGGCCGACATGGCAGACGGGCTGTGGTGATCAAACTGACACGCCAGCACCGCGGCGAGGGCGGCCTGCCAGCCCGCAGCGAGCACCGTGCGTCGCGTGGCCATGCCGTGTGCCTCCTGCAGTGCGGCGACCAGCTCCTGAGGCACGAGCGTCATCAGCACGCGGCTCGGCGACAGCAGACGGCCTGCTGTACCGCTGAGATCAACGGGGGCAGCCATGCCGGCACGGCCGGCACGCAACGGCGATGGCGATGGCGCAACTGCGCGCGTGCGGAGACGGTGGTGGATTGCCGTGTACGTGTCGCACAGATGCACGAGGTGCGTGGCGGTGAACGGCGCGGCCGAACGTCGTGCCGGCAGCAGCAGCGCTGGCAGCGCGCCGCACCAGGCCTTCAGCGCCTCCTCGTCGTCCTCCTCACACGGCGCGTCTTCGCCATCACTGTCCTTGGCCACACCCTCCGCTGGCTGTCCCGCTTCGCCGTCGTCGGCATGGCGGCGCCGCCTGTCGTGCGCGCGCTGCTGCCACTGACGCGCACGGGTTTGTTGTCGCAGCATCTGCCGCGTGAGGCTCTCGATGACCATGAGGTCCTCGAGCTGCATCGCGTCCGACAAGGTGTGCCGCACAACCACTTGGAAGCTCATCAGGCACAGGGCCATGCGCAACGGGTGCGGATAGCCGGCGGTGTGTCGCCAGACCTGCGCAGGGGACAGCACCCAGTCCTTCTTGGGCGGACCGCCAGCCGTGGCAGCGCGAGGGGCGGTGGTTTCTCGGCGGTGGAGGTCGTCGACCCGACGCAGCAAAGCGGCGTACTCGGCTACGCCCAGCACGCGGTTGGGCAGCATGCCGTGCTGCACGAGCGTCACCAGCGGCGTGGCTGTCGACGAAGAAGGCGCCGTCGTGGTCGTGGTGTTTGCGCCGTCTGATATGCTGGGCGGGCTGCTGAGGGCGGCGTGGGAAGGGCCGCTGTTCACTGTCGCCAGCGCACGGAGAAGTCCGATCAGCCCTCGCGCGTCCGACGACCCTGTGTGGGTGCGATGAGCGTGCGCGGTGGTCGAGTGCGCATCGTCCTTGTCAGCGTCATGGATGGTGGTGGAGGAAGAGGTGCGTGTGCTCGAGAGGGCGTGGAGGAACACCTCAGTGAGGGCCAGTTCACCATGCTGGGCCAAGACGTACGCGATGGACAGCGCCGTGTCCTGGGGCAGCGACTGCGCCAGTTGCTGTGCGGTGCCCAGAGGCACCTCCGCCTCCGCGTCCACCAACGCACAGGCGTTCACGTCCGCCTCCTCCTCCTCCTCCTCGCCTCCTGTGCCGGTTCGCGACGAGCTCGTGTGACGCAGAAGCCGCGCGTTCCACCGACACAGGCGCGCTGTCAGCGCCAACACGGACGGCCAGTGCTCGCGTTGGCTGCAGAGCGCGAGTTGCACGGTGTGGTCCTCGAGACGCAGGCCATGCAGAACGCGCTGTGGGTCGTCGAGGCGTCCACGACGACGTGGCGACTGGTCCAGCCACACGGTGCCGTCCTCTGTTGCGGTGGTCGTCGTGGTAGTAGGGGCGGTGGAGGCCGCGGCCAGCCAGGCCGGCAAGAGCCGTGCCTCGAGCGCCTCCAGCATCTCCAGCACGGACACGCACGTGGCGCGTGCCTCCGCACGCTGACGCCGAGACCACTGAGAGAGGGCGGCGAGCGGAGAGGCCGAGGCTGGCAAACGGCGCGTAGGTATCGCCGACATGACCGTCTGCGTCTCCTCCGCCCCCGATGCGGTGGTGGCCTCCGCGGCAGCACCCTCTTCGCCAAAACCGCCCTGCACGAACAGCCCGTCAACAACGAGCGCCAAGTACGTCTCCAGCAGCGCGCAGGTCTCGTGAGCGGCAGAGAAGAGCGCGGCGGCGGCCTGGGCATCGCATCCACGGAGTGTCACGTCCTCTGTTTCACCCGACTCACTTGCCAAAGTTTGGTCCTCCGCCATGGCCGAAGCGGCCGCGCGGATCTCCGCAGCGCACGCACAGACCTGCTCACCACACCAACTGACCAGGGCACACAGTCGCAGAGGCGGCATGGACGGGCTGACGGTGGCGGACGACGACGTGATGGCCAAGTGCGCGCACGTGTCGGTGTTGCGAACACGGAGCATCTGCCGAAGCCGCCTCACCCTCGCCGCGACGTTGCCGCGCAGCGTGAAGGTGTCGTCGTCGTCACCGAGCTCCAGCCCATCGTCGGGGGCGATCGGCGCAGACGGTGAGGAGGAGGACTGGGCAACCTCTGCGCGCGTGCTCAAGGCGGACCACACGGCATCCTCCGCAGACATCAGCGCGTGCGTGGTGCGGGCGAGTCGGGCAAACAGCCTCTCAAGTGCTTCTGGCTGTGCGGAGGCGTCCGAGGTGACAGGGGCCGCATCTGGCCCGGTCCACGGCCCAGTGGCGGCGAACTGGCGGGCGAGCGCGTACTGCACGGCCGGTGCGCGTTGCGATCGATCAGGCAGTGGGACGGCCCGGTGTGCCTGCTCCGTGCGACGCTGCTGAGGTTCAGCGCCGTCTTCGCGGCGTGACAAAGCCTTGGGTGGTGCGTGAAGACAGATGTCAGCAGGGGCTGTCGGGACTGCGCGCAGGGCGGCCAGGGCAAAGAGCTGCACATCGCGGCCGAGCACTTGCTGGCGATGTGCGCTGAGCGACGCCAGCTGCGCGCTGAGAGACGAAGAAGCGAGATGTGCTGGGCGAAGGTCTCCTACCGCATCTGCCCCCTCCACTGCCGCCACGGTGGCGCTGACGGGTGCGCTTGCGCTGTGCGCCAGTGCCGTGTGCCTTCGACAAGAGCGGAGAAGAGGGGAGGCGGGGGTGGACGCGCATTGCCTCCGAAACAGCATCCCAATGAGGGCTGAAAAAATAAATAAACTGTGCTGGTGTGTCTCAACACCTGTTCTCTTTTTTTTTTGTACGAGTGTGCGTATGTGTGTGTTTCCCTTTTTTTTCTTTTTTGCACTGACTTCAAGAACGGCAGATCAGCCTGTCTGCGCGCTATGCATGGCGTGTTGACAGAAGGGGCAAGGGCGATGAAATTGAGAGGGAGAAGGCAGAGAATGAATATGTGCAAGAGTGATAGTCTCGTCTCAAGGGTCTCGTCTCAAGCTGCACGCAGGAATCCACTGAGAACTGCGTGTACCATGGTACGACGACAAGGAGCGAGGTGTCACAGAAGCATCCGGATGTCTGCTCTCCTCCTACTCCCTGTTTGCATGCATGCACTTTTGTTGCACGACTTCAGCGCTGATGTGATATCGGTGTTATCCTATTTTTTTCTTGTTTCGCGTGTGTTCAAAAGAGATTGCTCTCCTCGTTGCAGTGGCAGCTGCAGCCATCCACAGGGCACCTCTTGTGCACCTCGAACCACGACCGCAGGTGGGTCGTGTGGCCGCCGTGCATGCATGCTGTGCACCAGCCCAGCGCCGCCGTCGTTTCTCCGCCCTTGCCATCCCCGGCAAGCGTGCGCATCGTTCGCGCCGGCACCGGCTGGATGACGTCATCGCAGACAGAACAGTGTGGCAGGCCGGCGGTCATGCGGAGCAGCAGCATGCGCAGCGGCTGCGAGGTGAGGAAGTGGTGCTCGCCGCAGACGCACCGCTGCACAAGGTCCGCCGAGCTGGGCGACACAATGACAACGTTGGCCGCCGCCGCCACCACCGCGGCAGCCTGGGCAGCCGCGCCAGCCCCACGCTCGCCCCGCTGCTGCTCCAGGGGTTGTCGCAGGCCCGTGCCGTCGGCGATCACGACGATGCTCGTCGGCACCTCCAGCGGACGGCGGCCCTTGTTGCCGGTCGCAGCAGCCGTGTGGCGATCGCGCCGCAACGTGCTCGTCGTGCGACCGACGCGCGGGTAGGCGGCGGACTCAATCGCCTCCTCGGCCGCCGCGACGGCCTCCTCGGCCAGCTGCTTCAGGCGCCGGCAGTCAATGTCGAAGCTGGTGCGCTTCACGAAGGCCTGCTCGCTGTCGAGAAAGGCGCGGTACGCCTCCACCCACCACAGCCACGGGTTGTCGCCGTCGGCCTCGTCGGCGCCACGCCCTGCGGTGGCCGTGGGGGCCCCGAAGGAGGTGTTGGAGAAGGAGGCGGCGCTGACGGCCTGTGAGAGGGGGTGGGCAGGGAGGCCAAAGATGAGCTCGCGCAGCGCCACGGCCCGCTGCGCCGACGGCGACAGAGCCCCGCCGTGCAGACCGGCCGCCGTGCTGGCGGTGTGGCCGCCGTTGGTGGCGGTGGCATGGGTCGCTGTGGTCGCTGCCGTCGCCGACGCGGCCGTGTGAGTGGCGGTCGAGGCGGCGGTTGCGGAGAGAGGAGTGCCGGTCGCGCTGATCGTGAGCGTTGTGGCCCCCGGGGCTGAGGCACCCGTCGAGTGCATCTGCGCGATCCCACCCGCCTCTGCGGCCGGTGCCGCCGTCATGTCCGTGGCACCGCTCGCCGTGCTCTGCGAGACGGCCGCACTGGCCGGTGTCGGGTCCGGCAGCGTGTTTGGAAACGAAGGCGGGAGCGTCAGCGGGGCGAGCGGCGAGCCGAAGCCACACAGCTCCGGTGCGATCGCGGGCAGCTGGCTCCGCTGCAGCAGCCGCTGGAGCCGCTCTGTCGGCAGCGGTGCGGTCAGTGCAGGGCCACCGTCCCCACTCGGACGAACGTCTGCCGCGGCTGCGGACGCCGCACGCGATGGGCTCTCGTGGTCCTCGCAGCGCGTGGCGCCGATGAGCCAGTCCTCAGAGGACTGACGCGGCTCAAAGCTGGAGGTGGCCCCCGCCGCCGCCAAGACCGCGAGGCTCACACCGCTGCTGCCGCCGCCACCGCCGCCAGCCGTTGTGCGGCTCATGCTGCCAGCGAGGAGCGGGCTGTTGACGGAGCCGGCGAGGGAGTACTGCCGTGCACGGGCAAGCGTCGGCGAGAAGGCCACATAGGGGTCGTAGGCGGGTGAGCGCGGCGTGCCTGGCAGACCTGTGCGGGTCGCCGATCGGCTTCCACCGCCCATCGCGTAGCTCGCACCGACGGCGCTGGCGACGGGCACCACCTCTGAGCCCGCGCGTGTCAGGGCACCGTCCGTCGTCGACGTGTTCGCGGCGGTGGTCGTCGGTGTGCCCACGCCGCCAATGAGCTCCAGCGTGTCGGTCCGCACGACAGGAGAGGCAGCGGCGGCAGTGGTGGTGGTGGTGGTGGTGGTGGTGGTAGTGGCGTTGTTGTCCTCGCCCTGGCCCTTCTCTGCACCGGCGACGGCAAGGGAAGAGCCGGCGCCACCAGCTAGTGTGTCCCCGGCGGCCGCCGCGTGAGGCTCCAGCGCGGCACCTGACGCAGGTCCTGTCGCTCGCGCCAGCTCATGAGTCGTGGCCGTCGTGGTGGCCGTCTTGATGGTGTCCTCGTCGCTGTCCTCGCCGTCTTCGTCGTCCAGATCGGCGTACGCACCAGATGACAGTCGCCAGGCCGTGCACGTGCGTGCGGCGGTGGCGGCGATGTGTGCGGCCGCGGGGCTCACGGCACCGATGCGTGCGTACAGGCACGCCGCGAGCTGGAAGTTCCCGGAGCAGTCCACGAGCTCCTGCATGTGCGGATAGCTGGCGGCGGAGATGCCGTGCTCAAGCAAGAGAGCCTGCAGCAAGTTGCAGTCGGGAGACAAGTGGGTGCGAAAGGACTGAATGAGACTGGCCGTGTCAGGTTCCAGAATGACGGCGATGGCGACGCGGTCCCACAAGGGAATGCCGCGGTGACTCAGCACATGCGCGCGGTAGTCCTGGACGAGGGCGAGGAGCGAGCCTCGACTGCCGGTGCCGTTGAGGCTGTGCGAGCCCGGCAGCGCGTACGAGGCGTCCGAGCTGGGTCCCGTCGCGAAGCCGGCCTGCCGACGGTGGTCGTGCGTGCTCGCGGTGCGGCCGCCCGGGGCATCTTGGAACTGCGCGCCGCTGCACACGTAGAGCAGCATCACAAGCATCCACGGGCTCAGCGAACGGAGGAACGCCTCGCGGACGCGGTCGTCGCTGTTCTGCAAGGACGAGAGCGTGTCGTCAGGGCTGCTCAGCAGCGTGGCCATGGCGGTGAAGGTGACATCAAGCGACTGGTAATCGAGCAGCAGGCGCGCGCCTTCGCGGAGACGCCCGTGCAGGACCTCGACCGCCGCCGCACGCTCCACGTCAACCTTGGTGCTTCGTGCGTCGACGCGCACCTCGTCGCCGCACCACCACTCGGGCCGCCCCTTGCTCGCGTTGTGGGCTTTGCTCGCGCCGGTGCCCAATGAGGGCCGGGAGGCGGCGGGTGCCTGGCGCGACGAGCAGGGCAGCCAGTGCAGCACGTGCAGCAGCAGCACGCGTCGAGAGTCGGTGGCGTACGAGACGGACTGCAGCTGCCGCACGGCGTACGCGGGCAGGCACTGCGACCGCACCAGCCGATTCAGCGACGGCCGCGTGGGCCACGCAACGAGCTCCGCGATGCTCGGCACCGGGCCGAAGCTGGCGGCCAGTCCGGCCTTCTCCATCAAGTCAATGAAGCTGCAGAGCACCTCCATGTCGGCGTTGCGGTGCGGCGCAGCGACGCTGCGCAGCGCACTCAAGCTGCTCCTCGCCGACACGCCGAAGCCCTTCTCCATCCGGCGCTTCATGTGCCGCTCCACGCCCTGGATGGTGACAATGTCGGCCGCGCAGAGCGTGGACCCGAGCCCGACAAACACGCTGCCCTCGTCGTGCCACGTCGTCGAGGCCTCGCGATCGACCGGTACCACGGCCACCTCGCCGGCCATGTTCATGCCCACGCAGGTCGAGAAGCGGCCCGCGCCAACGTGCAGCAGCGTCTGCAGGGTCGCAATCGCAGCGGCGGAGGTGCTAGTGAGCGAGACCGCACCGGTGGCGCTGGTCCCTCCCCCACGTGCGGAGGTGCCCGGCGAGGAGCCCGGCGCGTGCGAGGAGCTGGCGTGCGTGTAGCTCCGTCCGAGACTCGAGGTGCGGCTGCGCGAGGCCTTGCTGTGCCGCGCGGCCTTCTGCGCCGGCTGCAGGAGCTGCATGGCGAGTAAGTTCTCCTTGAGCAAGAGCGCCGAAGACGGTCGCCGGGCCTCGTGCGGCAGTGCGGTCGCCATGGTGATGGACGGTGGTGGCGTGTTGGGCGACGTCCGCCCGGTGTCGGCGTTTGCGGACATGTCAGTACGAACATTTCGGTACAAGCCGCCCATGCCGCCGCTGCCGCCACGCATCGACTGAAGCCAGCCGGTGCGACGCGCACCAGGGTTGGCGGCGTGGAGACCGCGCTCCTCCGCGGAAAGATTCGCGAAAAGGGTGTTCACGTGGTGGTGCTGACGGGCCGCGTCGAGCGGCATGGTCATCTGCGCCACCGCCCCGAGGGTCTGCAGAGGCAGCGCGACCGTGTCTGTGGTGGCGGACGCCCCTCGGCGTGCGGCGGCTGCGGTGGTGGTGGGCGCGGCGCTGTAGGAGGTCGCACCACGTTGTGCTGCCATCGCGGCCGTCGACGGCGAGAGCGAGGAGGCTTCCAGTGCCGACGTGGCCGCGGAGACGTACTCGACATTGATGAGCGAGTGCAGCGGCAGACGCAGTCGGTGCTCGTGAACCACCACGTACGGGAATGCGTCGGACGGGTCGTGCGGCCTGTGGCCGGATGTGAGCGCGGCACCCGTGATGGAGTCAGTGGAGGCCGTGTCGCCAGGTCGCCCCATGCCGGACCGCGCCGCCTTGGTCTGTCGGCTTGCCTCGCCGACACCAGTGCCACTCGTGCTGTATGAGGCGGTCACTGGTCCCATGTCGGGCAGCGAGTGAGAGGAGGAGAGCGGCGGCACGCGCTGCACGCCGACACCGCGCTTCGCCAGTCGCAGCACACGCACCCAGCCTTCCTCGGCGTTGCAGACGGCGAGCTCCAGATCGAAGCTGAACTTCCACGAGAGCGAAAAGTAGGCACCATAGCGCGGCAGCGAGGCCTGCAAGGGCCGCTGCAGCACAGGCACGAGCTGGAACCGCGGTGGACGCTGCGACGCGCGGCGCGTGCGTGAGGGCAGACGTGCACCATCGCCGCCGGTGGCACCCGCGTCGGCCGCCTTGTCCGCGTCCACCCGAAACGCCACGCGCGGACCTGTGGCCTCACGCACGGCACTCGCCTCGGCGCGGCCGCTCGTCGGGGCCGGAGAGACCGGCGTCGGAAGAGGCCGCTCCAGGTACTCGTAGACGTGCAGCACACAGTCGCTGTTGCGGAGCAGTGCGCTGGCCATGCCGGCGGCGGCGGCCGTCGCCGTGGCCGTGGCGTCGTGCACCTCCGAGTGGTGCCCAACAGGCGAGCGCACACGCGCGTGCCGGCTTTCTTGTGGTGAGGCCGGGGTGTCGCGTGGACTGCCGGCCGAGTACGATCGCGAAAGCGGCGAGGCTCTGTCGCGCTCCGGCGAGAGCGGTGAGGGACGCAGCGCAGACTGCTTCGCGTTCCAGCTGTACGTGAGCGTCGCGATAAAGGGCAGGCAGGGGTGGCAATACACAAAGTCGGCCCCGCTGTTTCCCAGCTGACACAGAAGCACGCCAGGCTGGGTCGCGCTGAGCACGTACAGGCCACGCTCCCCGCTCATCACACAATGCCCTGCCACTGGGAAGTGATCGCTCGATGTCAACGCGCCACTCTCGGGGAGTGTCAGCGAGGCCGTGCACTCGAGCCAGACGCCGTCGCCCACACCGTGATCGTACAGGTGCTCAATAGGACATGTGTTGGGATTGTTCACGTGCTGCATCAGCGCGTGCGGGGGCAGCGCCGGGCCGTACGGGGTCTCCATGCTGGGGTCCGTGAAGGCGCGGGTTTTGGCGGGGTGCACGCGCACCTCGTACCACTCCACGACGCCCGTGTTGTGCCCGACGAGCACAATCGGCTGATCACGCATCCACGTAATCGTCGTCGGCACCTCCAGCGTCGCCAGGGAGGTGTCCAGGGCCGCGTGCGTGCTTGCGAGGCCTGTGCGACCGACCGCCTCACGCGGCCGCGCGGTGCCTTGACGCACGCGTTGTCGCGCATCGCGCACGCCGGCGGGGTCTTTGCCGCGCGCATAGATGAGCGTGCGCTCGCTCGGGATGACGAGGGCGAGGAGGCCTGTGGAGGTGCCGAGGACGGTCATGTCCGCGCCGAACAGGGAGTGGTTCGCAATGCCGAAGCACGCAGTGGGGCTGTGGAAGCAGTCGGGTAGCGTGACGACGTGCTGAATGTGGAGCCGGGTGCTGCTCATGTTGCGGTTCCACCCGGATGAACCCACGCCGTCCACGCCGTGGCTCATGTGGTGCGCAAACGGGTTGCCACTGTCGTGCGTCGCCTCATGACCGCTTGCAAAGGCGAAGCCGTTGGCGGCGGCAGCAGCAGCGGCAGGACCCGCCGCCGTGCGAACGCGGTCCGCGGCAGAAAAAGGGGATGCGGCCGATTTGGCCTTCGTGGAGGGGCTGGGGCCTGCCGCGGCGCCAGTCGCAAGCGACGGAGAGGCCGGTGTGCTGGGTGCGCTCGCGGCGGCGGCGGAGGCGAGGGAGCGATAGTGCGGGCTGTCCACGGAGAAGTAGCTCAGCGTGCAGTTGGTGAACGACACAAAGGCATTGTGGGAATCGGGCTGACAAGAAAAGTACTTCATCGCCGTCCGTCCGTGAGTGCCAAATACAAAAAAAGAGAGATCAAAAACAAGAGAGAGGGTGTGATCCAAGGGAACAGAACAAAAAAGAGAAGAAGAAACAGAGCAAGGCACAGCAATCACCTGTGCATATGTACACACGAACACGCAGATTCAGCGCGTACAACAACAGTTTCTACGTCAAAAAAGGAAAGGAAAGGAAAGGAAAGGAAAGGAAAGGAAAGGAAAGGAAGGAGGAAAAGGAGGAAAAGGCGGTGAATACGTCTTTTGGGGGGCACATTTTGGGAAATGAGAAAAAGTGGATGCAAAGAGCCATCAGTAAAATATTGATCCCGTACGAAGCCGGAGCTGGTGATATGTTCGTATTCTTTAAGAAAGACGATCAGTGATCTCTTGAAAACTGATTCTGTTCGTGCATGTATATTCTGTATTTTGTGTTTTTTTTTTTCATCGGTATGATACTAGGCAAAGATGAGAAGAGAAAACCATCAAAGAGCCGATCGACGCGTGAGTGAGTGAGAACAAAAAAAAGAAAAGAAGAAAAAAGTCCACACAGAAACAAGAAAAGCGAAAACTGTGACTGCCATTGTTTTCTTGTCAATTGCCGCTCACATATCCTGAAGCCCGCCACACTCGCAGAGACAGTCCTCCACAGGGCACTTGTTGTGCTTCGTGAACCACTCGCGTAAATGGCACCAGTGCCCACCGTGCAGGCACGTCGTGCACCACGTGAAGGAACGATCCGGCGACAGCTCCGTCGCCTTGTGCTCGAGCCGCTCCCCGCACACCGTGCACATCGGGGTCTGCCGCTGCCGGCATTCTGGGTTGCCACAGGGGATCTGCTGAATCAGTCCCTTCGAGGTCGCGGCGGAGGCGCTGCCCTTGATGAGCGCCGTCGCGTGCATCGCCTGCCCGCAGTTGCAGCGCAGCTCCACGGCCCGACGGGGATCGTCAAACAAGGCGGGACCCCGTACGGCGCTGTTCTGCGCGCTGGCGGGAAGGTGCCCGCCGAGCAAGAGCGCGTCGAAGCGGTGTGGCGTGGGGCCGGCGTGGTGACCGACAGCCGAGCCGGGTGGTGCAAATCCTGGTTGCGACACGGTGAACGCCTCGCGCGCCGCCACGGGCCGGACCTCGCCGCGCTGGCGCATAATCTTGACGCAGCGCAGGTCGTGCTGGCTGCGCAGGAGATAGCAGCCGGCCTCGTTGAGGAGGCCGCGGTAGGCCTCGCGCCACTGCCGGTAGCTTGCGGTGCGCGTCGGGCCGAACGCGGTCACGTAACAGAGTGGTGTCTGGACTTCGCCGGTCATGTCCACATAGCGCTGCAGCGAGCCGCGCATGCCCTCCACCACAGCGGCCAAGAGAAGCCGCGAGCCCCCTGCTGTAGCCACAGAAGAAGAAGAAGACGATGCCACAACAGCACCGGTAGCCGGAGGGGACGGTGTCGCGGAGCCGAGGTGCGCGCTGCTCGGCATCGGGACGGGTGAGATGTGGCCAGCGCCAGGCGTCGTCTGCCCCGGGCTGCCAGACAGCGGCGACGGATAGCCGGCGAGTCCCGCACCACCACCACCACTGCCAGCCTCGCCACTGTGCGCATCTGGCAGAGACGGGGGGCTGGTGCCGAGGTCGCCTCCGCCGGTCAGGTGGCCGCTGCCGGCCGGTGCGACGGACAGCGCTCGGTGCGGGCTGACCGCGCGCGGGTGCAACGGCGGCAGGGGCACGCGACCGGCCTCGCCGCCCACGCCGGACAAGACCGGCCGTCCTTGCGGCTGCAGCAGCGGTGACGCACGGTTGCTCGAGCGGCCCTCCTCCGCACCTACCGGCCGGGACAGCGACTCGGGGTCTTCGGCGGCATGGCGGGTCGCGGAGGCGACGCGGGAGGACGGGCTGAGGCCGTCGCCGCCGTCATTTGTGCGGGGGCTGGGCAGCCTGCCGAGGCGCTCGCCGCGCATGCCGGCCATCACCGCGGCGCCGCCGCCGACCGCGTCGAGCAGCGCGCAGTCCGTGTGAAACGTGGCGTTGAACTGGCGTACCGACAAGGTCTGCAGCACCTCGCGAAGGTTGTGCAGGTGTGCCGCGGTGTAGCGCGGCGGCAGGAGCAGCGCCACGGCCATGCCGAGCTGATCTGAGATGGGCAAGGCGGGGAAGCGCGAGAGCAGCTTCAGAAAAAAGGCCGGCTGGGCCGAGCGGGTGAGGTGCGAGAGCCCGACGTGCGGTGTGTGCAGGCCGTAGAATTCGACCGTCGCGCCGTCTGCGTGCCCGTCCACAGGGGTTGCCAGTCTCCGGTGAGAGGACGGCGCCGTCGAGGTAGCCGTCGCAGCTGCCGCCGTCGCAGTGGTGGTGGTGGTGGTGGTGGGCGCCGTCATCGTCGTCGCAGCGGCGGCCGTGCTGTTGGTGTTCTTGTTGCCGGTCATGCTGCTGTGGCCGCCATCCGCGGGGGCAACGGCCGGTGAGGCCGGTCGCAGTGTCGCGAAGGGCAGCGCCAGATCGAGCGGAGAGGGCTGGTGCGACAGCGCGGGGGAGGTGGTGCCGCTGGTTGTGGCCATTCGGTGCAGCGGCGGCCGCGGCGACGCCGACAAGGCGGGCGAGGGCATCGCCGTGTTCGCCGCCGCTGCCGCTGTGCTGCCGGCGTGTGGTCCCGGGGCCGCTGTCGGTCGCTGCAGCACAATCATGTCAATGTACGTGAGGGCGAGCGACATCCAGAAGGTGCAGCCTGTGGTGCGCTGGTGCATGTACTGCAGGCGCTTCTCCATCTCGCGCTGCCGCTCCCACATGGGCTTCTCGGCCATCGTGCTCGGCCGGTGCTTCTCTTCACCCCGGCGGGCATCGCGCGGGACGGAGGCACTGGCGGCGTTGGCAGCCGCGGCGGCGGAGGCGGCGGCCATGCTGGCGGCGGAGATCTCCAGCGCCAGCGTCGGGTAGAGCGGGTGCGCGTCGCTGTAGTGCGCCACCACCTCCGACGCCGAGCGCAGCCTGTCCTGCAGCACGAGCAGCGCCACGCGCCGCTCCACCGCTTCCTGCAGACTGCCGGCGCCGATGCCGTCGCCATCGACAAAGTACTGGCTGACGCGCTCCGCCTCCTCGGTGCTCTGGGCGGCCGGCGAGGACGCGGTCTCCGTGGCCGAGCGTCGCCAGCCCAGGCCTGCCAGCAACAAGCTGCGCAGAGTCCCGAGCGCGGCGAGGCCCGGTGGTGGTGCCGCCGGGCCAGTTGTCGTCGGTGTGGCGCCCTTGACGGCGGTGGCCGCACCGGCCCCGCGCAGACCTGCGCCGAGCGCGCCCCTCAGCAAGTGCCGTCCGCGGCCGCCGAGGCCACCCAGGCTGCCGTTGATCAGTGCGTCCCGTGGACTAGCCACGCTGCCGGAGGGGCTGCCGACCAGTAGCATGCCAGGCAGCGCAATCGCCAGCGGACGGCCGCGAAAGAGGCGCAGGTCGGGCAGCGTCACCTTCTTGTTGCCGGGGCTGCTGGCGAGCGCGTTAGCCGCGGAGGTGGCCGAGCCAGCGCCGCCCGTGATGTGGCCGAGGAGGCCGGTGGTGGTGCGCGTGGCGGAGGCGCGCCTTGTCCGTTCGCCCTTGGTGCCCTCCGCATGCCTCCGTCGGCGCTTGCGGGGCTCCTGTCCCGTGCCATGAGGGCTCTTCTTGGGCACCTTCTCCAGACCGGAGCCAAGTCGCGACGCGGCGCCCGATGACGACAGCGTGCGTGTGTGTGAGGCCGCCTCCAGCTGCGAGCTGCGGTGACTCGTGTAGCGGCTTCCGCTTGCCGTCTCCGCACCGGTCTGCTCCTCCACCTCTTCGTCATCGTCTTCCGCTTCCGTGGTCTCCTCGTCATCCTCGGTGCGAGCCGAGTCCTCGTCGCTGCCTTCCTCCTCGTCGTCGTCGTCGTCGGCCTCGCTGCCTTCGCTCTCCTCGTCTTCCTCCTCCTCCTCGGTGTCATCGTCCTCGCCGTTGCGGGGGCGGGCTGCACGCCGCCAGGAGGAAGCCGAGGCCGCCGTGCGAAGCGGGAGAGGCACGTCCAGCAAGCCGAGGTAGGCGCGCTGCTGCCACTCCGCATTGATGAGCTCGAGCATGCCGGGCACCGACTGACCAATCGGCACAGGCGGCAGAGGGGTCGTACGAGAGCCGCCGCGGCCCTCTTCGCCGTCCGTGGTCGCGGACCGTTCCGTTCCACGGGGGTCCGGCCTCGCAGTCAGCAGCGGCGTGCCGTCCTCGCTGACGGCGGGGAACAACTGCCGGGCGAGCACGACGCCATAGCGGAAGAGAACAAAGGCCTCCTTGTCGGTGCCCTGCTCGAGGAGAATCGCCAGGTTGCGCAGCGGGTCGGCGGAAAAGCCGAGCTGTGCGCGCGTGAGGGTCGCGTTCAGACGTCCCTCCGCAATCGCCGCGGCGGCCGCGTTGCCCGCGCCGGCCTCCTTGTGGTGATGGGCGTGCGAGGGCGAGGGCGGCGTCGTCTGCCCACTCCGCCGGCCCGCTTGTCCCGGCCTCGCGCTCAGCGTCAACGAGGTCGCGCGGTGTGCCGACGTCAGGGCGAGCGCGGACGGCAGGCCCTTGGGGCCGTGCAAGGCCACGTTGGTGCAAAGAATGTTCGGGCCGGCGGCCACGAGCACGTGACCCATCACGGACGCCACCGCGGCGACGGCGCCGTAGCGGTTGTACACCTGCGCGTACACCTCGCCGGTCTGCTCGTGAAGAAGCAGCGTGATGGGTAAATCAACGCGCGACCCGCGACCCACTAGCCGGCCGGGCGTGCAGAATGTGCTCAGCGCGCCGTCGTCATCGGCCCCCGCGCCGGTCGCGGGGTGCGCAGGCAGCGGCGCCGCGACCCACGCCACTGCCGCTGTGGGCACACGCACAGGCAGCCGCAGGGCGAGCCGGCCGGTCGACGTCCCAGGCATCACTTCCGGCGAGGAGGAGGGCATCGCGCGGTCAGACGCCACACCAGCCGCCACCGAGGCCGCCGTGGTCGTCCGCGCCGCGCTCACGTGGTCGGTCGAGCTCTGCGTGGAGGGCGTGACGGGGCCCTCGCTGACAGCACGATTCCCCAAGGGCGGCGGGGACATCGTGTCCCCACCAGCGCGGTCCTCATCGAGACTGCACCGCGCGTACACAAGCGGGTGCGTGCGCGGGCCGTGCGGGTGGCGGGAGAGCGGCCCGGTCGTGGGCCCTCCGCCGGTGTTGAAACGGTCGTCGGTGCGCAGAAAGCCGTTGCTGTCCTCGGTGAAGTCGTGCAGCCGCACCGCCCCACGGCGTGTGACTCCGAGCAACGTGATCGTGTCCCCACCACCGCCCGCACCACCGGTGCCACCGCTGCCGCCGTCGACAAAGGTGCGTGGGTTGCCCGTCCAGCACAGGGACGTGTACCCGACTCGGCTGTACGCGGCATGCGTCAGCGGCTTCGCGGTCAGGCGGACATCCCACAGCTGCACAACGTCGCGCTGTGCCTCGCTCGCCACCGTCGCGACAAAGCGCTGGGAAGGATCGCAGGCCAGCTGCTCCGCGTAGCACAGCACGATGCCGTCGCCGCCAAAGCTGACACCCTTGTCCGGGGTGCGCAGGTCCAGCACGCGCATGCTGTAGCCGAGCCCACTCTGTCGCCGCGAGGCCACCACCGCCGAGTGCGAGAGCGGAATCCAGTCGAGCGCCGTCACGGGGCCCTCGAGCTGGCACTGCTGCACGGTGCTGTACTCAATGCGTGCCGCGGACCCGGCCGGCCCCGCGCTGCCCGAGGCCAGGTACGTGTGATGCGTGTGCGCGTTGTTCGCCAGGCGACGGCGCGGGCGCTGCGATGCCGCCGGAGGGCGGGGCACACCGTTGTGGCTGCTGGAGCTGACCTGCGTCGCCGTCCGCCCTGCGCGGCCGGTGGCGAGCTCCGTCTCCTGGTCCTCGGCCTCCTCCAGCGCCGCCGCCTCCGCGTCCTCGTCGTCCGCGTCAGACCCGTACATGCCAGAGGCACCGGTGAGCACGTCCGCACCGCCGCCACCGCCGCCGCCGTGTGCGTATCGGTGGCCGCCGACGAGGTACTCCACGTCGAGCAGCTGCACAATGCCGTCTTGGCGGCCGAGGGCGAGCGTCGTGGCACTCCGCGGATCCCACCCGGACGCCGTCACGCGACTGGGAAACAGCGCCGATGGGGAGCCCCGGCGGGCCTGGATGACGGTGGCGTCGATGCCGCTCGACTCGCCATTCGTGTCTGCCTCGCCGCTGTTGTCCGCCTCCTCGTCCTCGTCTTCGCCGTCATCCTCGCCGTCGAGTGCGCCGTCTGCCTGGCGAGGGGCGGCGTGCGGCGGCCGCGGCGGAGATGACGCGTCGACCTGCGAGAGCACCCCGGGCAGAGAGGCGGTCGGACGTGAAGTGGTGCTCTGGTGCATACCGCGGCCTCGGTGGACGTGCTGGCGCGGGTGGCGCACGTGAATGCGCGTGACCATCGGACACGTGCTCGTCCCGATCCACGCGGCCCCGCTGCGGTCGGACATGAACAGCTGAAACTGCGGGGTGCCGCTGCTGAGGCTGAGAGAGGCCGGCTCAGGCAGGAGGCCGCCACCGCCACCACCACCCCCGCCACCCGAGTATGAGTTGGCGCTGGCGGACAGGAACGAATTGTTCACGAGGCTGCCCGTGTACTGCGAGTAGCCTTGCGCCGGTGCTGGCCAGGACGACCGCCCGTTGCCGCCACCGCTGCGTCGCGGCAGGCCTGTTTGGTTCTCCTGCGAGGGCACCGACGACGGCGCTGGCAGGGGCGGGGCCAGGTCAAAGTGCGCGGCCCCGCTGCCATGACGCGCGTGGAAAGCGCCGGCGGGCTCGTCGTCCGCGCCACTGGCGGGTCGGTGGTGGTGCGAGGACGGCACGTGTCCGGCGGCCGTCGTGGCCATCGCACTCCCTGCAAAGGAGGCGTCGCCGAGCGCGTGCATGGCTTGGGCGCCGTGATGCGGCGCGCGCAGGTCAATGACGAGGCGTGGTGGCAGCGGCGGGCCCCAGCGGTGCAGCACGCTCGCCATGCTTGTCACCGCTGTCGCACCCGCCGCGTCGTGTCCCACGGAGGACGAGGCGATCGCCGCGCCGGTGGGATCGCTGTCCACGCCGCCGCGACCCGCCGCGTGCAAGGACGGTGGTCCGCTCGAGTAGTGCGTGCCGCTGTACTCGGCCGTGGCGCCAAACGGCACGGGGCCGGATGACGTCTGTCGCGAGGCCAGACGGGCGGAGAGGTCCATGCGACGGGCGGCACCACTGACATGCAGAGCCTGCGTGGAGAGCGACACGGCAGGGGCGGGGGACGTGGAGAGCCCCGTGGCGTGTGCCTGGTCGGTGCCGAAGGTGCTGCTATACCACGGGCTGCTGAAGAAGTCCGCGGGGCTCATGCGCTGCAGGTCGTACGTAACAATGCGGCTGGACGTGGCGGTGGCGAAGACGCCGGTGTCACCCGGTTGCTTTGACAGAAGCATTGTGTGGGACGCAGACTTCTTACTCCTGTGTGTGTGTGTGTGTGTATGTGTTTCTTCTCGCTTCGCTAGTGGTTTGTGTGTTTGTGTTTCACTGTGTGTTGCTGCTGTTCAGCGTGTTTGCCTGCTCTGTTCACTGTAGCAAAGGCAAACGGCGCGAACAAATCAGCAATATCAAATAATCAACGCCCTGAGCAAGGTTCAGCTCTGTGAACTCCTTACCATCCAGGTTGTCCGCGCACATGGGAAAGTTAGTCAAAAACGGAAGAACAAAGGAGCAAGGCAGAAGGGAGGGGGGGGCACAAGAAAGGTAGATGAGGCTGGGTGGGTGGGGGGGTCCGAGCAAACGGAGAACCAGACGGAGAGGCTGCAGACTTCCTCTGGCGGCCTGGCTGGTGAGCCAATCTCTGGACAATAGTGCGCTCTCACGGTCCTTGTTCGGTTTGCCTGCCGTGCCTGTGAATGGTGGCAAGAAGAGTCGCCGCGCGGAGTTCGAGAAAAGCAACGCAAAAGAAAGCATGGTTCTCTGCAGGGTAGTTGCGTTATTGTTGGTGTTCATGTTATTTTGTTGTTGTGCTTGTTTTTGAAAAAGTTTAGAGACGCTACGTGGGCTGTCTGTCAGTTGCTTTGTGACCCATTCTGTGGGTATCGCTCCGTATGATGTGCGTTTCCTCTCTTCCCTGTCTTTTCTCGTTTTGTTTCCATCTTTCTTTGAGCAACATCGTCACGGACGGTAAGGAGCAAGAGCAAAAAGTACGCTGGCAAAGAGCACCGCAAGGGGTAGAGAAAGAGAGAGAGAGAGAGAGTGGAAGCACAGAGTAGACGCGTGTGCGTGCACTTCAGCACTGGCCTCACTCGTTCTTCTTGGACGAGAGCGGAGAGGGCTGCCCAGAGTGCGCCGTGGTCGAGCCCATCGGTGTCGACATCGCCGCAAAGACGGGTGGTGAGGCGGGCGCGGGTGCGGCCGCCGCTGCAGCAGGGGTGTGGCTGGCGCTGGTGGCCGCCGTGCTCGCCTGGGACGCGGGCGTGGCCGGCACAAAGGGCTTGAAGGACGGCGGCGTCGGTGGAAGAGCGGCCGGCGTGGCGGCGGGCGTGGGATCGCTGTGCTTGGCGGGCGATTGGAAGGGCGTCGGCTGCGCGCTGACCGAGCCCGCGGGTGTGGCCGCAGACGCCGGTGCAGGGGCGGCAGACGGAGAGGTTGCAGCGGGTGACGCGGCAACAGACGGCGTGCGGGCAGCGACGCCGGTCATGGCGGGGGTCGAGACCGCCGCCGGTGTGCTTGACGCCACCAAGGGGGCCTGTGGCTTCTGAGGCGTCATAGTGGGCGGCGCCGGGATGGGGATGTTGTGCGCCGTGAGCAGCGCCTCGAGCTGCTGGCGGCGAGCGGCTTCCCGTCGGAGCTCCTCCTGAAGCTCGTGCACGACGCTCTCCAGTCCCACCACCTGCTGGTGCAGCGCCAGTCGGCCGCCCGGCGTGGACGCGGTTGCCTGTCGTCCTCGGACGTGGCCGTCGGCAGACATGGCAATCATCTCGGGGGCCACATTGTCGTCGTCGCTGCCGTTCGGGTCACGGCCATCGGTTGGGCCAATGAGCGCGGAGTCCACCGCGTTCATGAAGCCGCTCGCCGCGGAAAGAACCTTCTTGGCGAACAGTGGCACAGCCACGTCATCGTCGGCGCGCTCGCGCTCGTCCTCGTCGGCTCCTTCGCGGGAGATGCTCCTCGTCTGGCGGTGCTGTAGCGCCATCGCCTCCTCGTGCTCCCTCTGCTGCTCCGCCGCCTCAATGAGGGTCCGCCGCTGCTCTGCCACCTGACAGCGCAGCTGCGCCAGGCGGAAAAAGTAGCGATCAAAAAAGTCGTCCTCGCCGAGGAGAGCGCCGGGGGCGGGCGAGCCTGGCATCCGCGCAGGCGGCGGCGTGGCCGGGGCTGGGGAGCTGCCCTCCATGTCGACTCCCGTCTGCGCGCCGTCCCTCTTGTTGCTGTTGTTTGGGGTCGCGGCGGCGTTGCTGAATGTCTGCGACGGTGTCTTGGGCGAAGCGGCCTGGTTGGCCTTCCTGGAGACACTCAGACGCGGGCTGACCGCGTCGCCAACAAACTCCATGTACTTCTCCAGCACCACCTCGCTGTAGTCCAGCAGGCGCTGGCGCGTCTCATCCGTCGGTTCGTCTGCCCACGCCGACTCGCCATCAAACTTGGAGGACGGTGAGGGGCTCGTGGCTGCCTGGGCCCCGCTCCCACTGCTGCTGCCGCTGCGTGCCGCTCGTGCTCGCCGAGCGGCGGCCTGCACGGAGCTGAACGGACTCGAGGCGGACCATCCGCGGAAGGCGGCGCGCTCGTCGTCGGTGAAGGAGGCGGTGTAGGTGCGCGGGTCCTCCTGGAAGGCGAGCAGCGTGGTGACTTCCAGAGGCATGTTCACCGCCTCCTGGGAGGCCTCGTCGCCGGCGTAGATGCCGCCCTCGCCGACCACGTCTGCGGCAAAGCGGCTCAGGGCCCCCATGAAGCCGTGTGACTCCTCCTTCACATTCTTGGCGAAGCTCATGAAATCTTTGGAGAGAGCGGACCACATTGTGCGTTTGTTGGCCGTGAAAGTCTTTCCTTGTGGGTGGATCTGGTTGTGTGGGTGTGTTGATGATGCGTGTAGCTGTATATGTTGTGTGTTGTGTGTTTGGGAGTTGGGGAAAAAAACGGGTGAATCTACTAGAGTGACTTCTAGCGCGCGGTGCGATGTAAAAAGTGTTCTGTAAGGCTGGCCCGAATGGACGGCGTTCGAGAGAGTAGAGGGGGGGGGAAGAGGAAGAATAGAATGACTGACTCCAACGATTTGAGTTTCTAATTTCTTCACATGTCCATCGTTGTGACGGGGTGGCGGCCTAGGCACTTTTGATTCTTTTCTCTCTGTGAGTGCACATGCAGTGGAGGGGAAAGAGGTGAGAGAAGCGTGTGCCACACTTGGTAGGTGCTATCCTCCCCGTTCGCTTATCCTTCTGTGCGGGTTTGCCTCAGCGACGCCGGCATGTCAATTGTGCAGATTCTTCTCTGCGTTGAGATGGGCCCTCGTGTCGCCGCGTAATTCGGTTTTTCGTTCATGTGTGGGTGCGTGTGTGTGTGTGTGTGTGTGTTTCTTGTCTGTGTGGGGGGTGTCGATTGTTACTTACTCTCTGACTTTGGCTGAGTGCGATTGCAATTTGTTTTTTTCTCTCTTTTAGACGACAAACTCGTAGCCGCCAGCGTCATTGCGCGCCAAAAAGTTGCGCGTGATGAGCTTCTCAATACACTTCTTCATGCTGGCCGACGTGACGGCGAAGCGCAGCATCTTTGGTGCCTCCTCCATCAGTTCCTCGTGCGAGCAGGTGCGGTGCGCCTTCATGAAGCGCGAAATGGCGACCTCAATCATAAAGTCGCGCTCCGCCACCACCTTGCTGGCGACCTTGTTGGCCTCCTCGTCGGCGTGGTCGAGTCCAGCGCCACCACCACCACCAGCGCCGCCCATGCCGCCAGCGCGGCGCTGACCAGTGCGTGGCCGCGCAAAGCACGGCAGGCGCACCTTGAGCGTGGAGGCCGTGAAGTCGTCGTTCAGCCGCAGCACGTCGGTCGGCCCAATGGGTGTGGTGGTCGCCGTCGCGGCGCTCTCCATCTCGCCATCGGCCGAGGCGCGCACCACGAGGCGGCAGCGCGGGTGGCACAGCCCGTGCAGGGCATCGCGCGTCTCAAAGTGCGTGCGGTCCATGTCGAGCGCCTCGCAGAGGTCCTTCACGGTGATGCCGTCATGGCGGGCGGAGCCTGCCACCGTCGACGATGAGGCCTCGGTGCTTGCCGCGCGTCGAGGCTGGTGCTCATCCAGGTACATCAGGATGATGCTCTGGGCAAAGGTCCCAAAGAGCTGGTAGCTGCGCACGTCTCCGGCGCCATGGGAGGGGGACGTGTTCGCGTAGCGGGCAAGCAGCTCCGCCGTCGCGAGCCCGTGTCGCCACTGCAGGCGGCGGTTGTTAAAGGAGGCCTGGTAAAAGCCCTCCAGCTGGGCGGCCTGTCGTGCCAACACCGGCGGCAGACGCACCGTGAAGGGCGAGGACGGCCAGAAGCCCTGCGTGAAGAACCGACAGTGCACGCGCAGCGGCGGCGGTGGTGGTACGAGGGGCCCAGTCAGAGCCGGGGCTGAGGCCGTGCCCGCCTCACCAGTTGGCTCCGCGGCGTTGCGATTGGCGTTCATCGGCTTCGGCTTCGTGATGGAGGTGCCGCCGCTCATGATCCACTCCGCGTAGACGGCGTCGGTCTGCGGGAACGCGCGCATGTCGAGCAGCATGCCCTCGAACTTGGAGGTCACGGAGCCGCCGCAGATGGCCTTGAGAAGGCGGATGAAGAACTCCTCGGCCTCCAGGTTCGGTGTGCGGTACGGGTGCAGCAGGCGGCAGGACAGGCCCCGCCAGTAGAAGGCCTCGAAGTAGTCCTTGCTCGGGTGGTAGGAGAAGAGGCGCGAGATGCTGGTGAGCACGGCTTCACCGCACTGCGGGCGATGCATCAGTGCGACCGGGCGTGCGCCGACCTCCAGAGCCGCCCGCTTCCTCTGGCCGCGGCCATCGCCGTCAGCGTGCGTGTCCAACAGTGGTGGTGGTGGTGTCCGCGAGCGCGAGCGGCGCGCAGCCAGTGACGCGGAGGGTGGTGTGCTGCCCGTCGTCGTCGCGCTTGGGCTGCTCGTCGCCGCGTGGGAGCTGTTGTTGCCCTCAGCACCGCTGCTCTTCTTGTCGTGTGTGGAGGCGGTCAGCGGGTACACGCCGTCCTCAATCTCCTTCATGACAAAATCGAGGTACTGCGCGAGCTGGTCGGAGAAGGGCTGCGTGTAGGCGCACAAGACCGTCTGCAGGCCCTCGTGCAGCGGCGTCGAGAACTCCTTCTGGGACTTGAAGAAGCCGTACTGCACTGCGTCCTCGCAACGCTGCAAGAGTGCCATCACCGCGCACACCACGCCAAATGGTGCGTCGAGCGCCGCCTGTGCCTCCTGCGCGGCGGTCGCGCTTGTCGATGTCGGCACAGCGTCCACTACACCACCCAGCGCGTGCATGTAGCTCTTGCCGGTCGTCTCAATGTAGCTGCGAAACGCGCGCGTCAGGACGCCCACGCTGGCCGCCTCGACAACGCTGCTCCGACTGGCCACGCGCAGAAGCAGCTGCTGCGCGTCGTACGCACGCGACTCAATAAGCGCGCCGAGATCGCGCTGCACAACGGCCTTGGCAATGTCCGTGTTCAAGGCGCACTCGTCAATCGCGGCCTCCAGCAGCGGGGCCGTCTCCGGGTGCAGGTAGTCCTGGCACCGCGCGCGCTCCACCGCCCAAGACTGGTCAATCCACTGGTAGTACTCCGTGACGGGGCTACCCTCGCCGAGGCGGCGGGCGGCCTCGGACTGGTAGAAGCGACGCACGGCCATGACGGCGGCCGGCTGCACGCGCGTCATGTACTGGTTGATCGCCAGGAAGAGCGCCGTGAAGTCGTGCAGCGCCGCCCGCTCAGTGGCGTGCGAGGCCTTGTCGCTCTCCGCAACACGCAGCATCCGGCTCAGCACCGCTTCAAAGCCGGTCAGTGCGCGGTCGAGCACGGTGGGGTGCGCCTCGAGCGCGGCCTCCAAGTACCGCACCGTGCACGTCACGGTGCTCTGCATGCCCAGGTAGACCCACAAATTGGCGACTTGATCGGCGGCCGAGCGAAAGTGAGACCACATCGCGACCAGACGGTAGAATGCCATCTCCGTGCTTTCGGAGCGGGTGCCTTGGTCCTCGGCGGCGACGGCGGGTGAGGCGGAGGCCGCCACGTCGGCGTCGGCCTCCGCCTCCTCCTCGTTCACAGCCAGCGTCGGGGTGGCGAGCAGCTCGGCCTCCAAGGCGGCGGTGATGCCGTCCGCGTAGGCGTGCAGGTGGCGTGTCAGCGCGTCAGAGAGTGCCCGTCGGCCCGAGTCCGGTGCGTCCAGGTCTGCCGGGGAGAAGCACTCGACAAGGGCACGCACGCTGCGCAGTGTCTTCTCAGGCGAGTAGCCGGCAAACGGTGCGGCCTGCGAGGGCACAAAGCTCGCAAACTGCGACGCTGGTGTCGCCGTGCTGCTATCCTCCGGAAGCGGGAACACACACTGAAGCATGTGCTTGGCGACGGCCAGGTAGGACGCGAGGGCCTCCTGCGCGGCGGCGCCACCACTGCGCTGACGGTCAGTCGAGGTCGAGGCGTGGGCGGACACCTCGTTGGCAGAGATCACCACGACACGTGGGTGGCGCTGCCGACGCCCAGCGTGGCTCATCAGGGACAGACCTGCCTTTTCCATACTAACACGTGTCCTTGAATGTTCTTCTTCTCTGTTGTTGCCGTTGTTTCCCTGTGTGTGTCGTGGCCCAGAAGAGAGAGAGAGAGAGAGCCACAAGAAAGACACACAAAAGCAGGGAATGTGAAAAAAAGCGACACACATGACACGAGTGACAGATGGAAAATGGCCATGAAGGATGAAGAAAGAGGAGAGTGTGTGGGTGTGGGTGGGAGTGGGTGGGAGCGAGCGAGACAACCGTGAGTTGTAAAAGATGGCAAGGCAGACGCAAAGGACACGCACATCACAAGTAAACGGAGGGGAACAGTACATCGACAGTTCGACTGGATGGTTATTCTTTGTTGTTGTTGTTGAGACGGTCATAATGCCCATGCTTGCCACTGAAGTAAGCACGCGCGCAAAGAAAAATATGAAGAAAGACGGTGAGCCACGGTAGAAGAGGCGCGAAACTGTTACATATGGTGAATAGCCCAAGTAAAGAAAGAAAAGGGAAGAAACGTCTTTCACCCCAGCTTGGCGATAGAGAGAGAGAGAGAGAGAGGGAGTCAACTACACGCGCAAAACTTGTGGTCATAGCTCTCTGATTTCCCACTCAAATGACACTTCTGCGTTCGCGGCACAGCGTATCGACTGTGTTCACCTTCGGCTCGGTTTTGTTTTGTTTTGTTACTTCTACTGCGCTTCTCTCTCTCTCTCTAGCTCTGTGTGTGCGTGTACGGACTGCCATCTCGTCAGCTGCCGCGTTCGTCTTGTTGCCGCTTCTTCTGTGTGTTTCTGTTATACGTTCTGGAGATACTCGCTGACAATGGCTTCGTAGTTTCGGGCCTCCTCCGTCATGGTCTTGTTCTTGGCAATGGTGGCCAGGTTCCGTGCGTCCTGGTCGGTGGGGAACAGGGACTCCACGAGAAAAATGAGCACATGGAAGTCCGCGATCTTCTCGGCAAACGTCTTCGCCTTGCGCTTCGGGTCTTCAAAGTAGTTGCGCAGGTTGGCGAGCGTGGGCGGCTCCAGGCCCGGGCGCTTCAGACGGATGAACAGGTTGCTGACCACGGGTGACTCGAACTGCGCGACGGCCGTGTAGCTCGTGAACCAGCGCGTGTCCACCGTGCGACTCGGCTCCTTCACCACGAGCTGCTGTTTTCCCTTGGCGTCCGTGTTCTCCTGCGCGACCTGCAGGTCAATGGCGCAGTGCACGAACCTCGACTGCGCGGGGTCGGCGTAGAGCTCGTTCGGCGCACGGCCCGAGTCCAGGAAAGGGGCGGTGGTCGGCTCCACGCCGGGCTCGTGCAGCAGGCCCAGGCGGTAGAAGTACACGCACTGCGGCGAGACCTGCCACGCCTGGCCCTCAATCACGCCGCCCTCCGCCATGTTGGGGGACACCGTCAGCAGCACGCACGCGTCGCCGTGGCAGGACTGCTCGTGCGCGCAAAGCAGCAGCTCGCGCGCGTCGAGGATGATCTGCTCTGGCTCGCGAGGGGGATGCGTGCAGATCGCACCGACACGCTCGAGGCCGAGGGACGTAGCGATGATGTCGACGCGCTTCACGTGACCGTCGGGCTGGGGGCGGAACGTGTACGGGCCGCCAATCTGCTCGGGCTCGTAGATGGCGTGCACCTCCACCACCGAGGCGGTGCCGTCTTCGCCAACGGTTTGTTTGCCGTAGAGAATGCCATAGCGCTGCATCTTCCACTGCATCTGCGTCACGTAGCTCTGGAACACGTTCAACGAGGTCGCATCGGCCTTGACGAGCTGCGTGCGACTCGGCACCCACTTGACGCGAGTGCGGTTGATGGCGTCCATCAGGCCGGAGCTGGAGATGGCCGTCGCGTCCTCCTCCACCAAGCACCCGCCAACGAGCTTCCTGCGGGCGAGGTTGTGCAGCTGGCCAGACAAGGGACAGACCTCGTGTGTGTACGGGTCCTCGTGACAGTACTGGCACGGCTCCACACGGGGCTTCTCCTCCGCAGAGAGCTTCATATAGCGCTGGTGCTGCTGCTCCCGCAGCCGTCGGAGAGCCTCGGACATAGTGTTGTTACTGTTGGTGTTGTTGTGTTGATCGTGAGAGGGAACAAACCTAGTGGTAGTAATAATATGAGCAAAGAGAAGAAGAAGAAAAAGGGCGTTGATGCCGCGCAATCGCCAACAATGACAACGATAAGCAGGGAGCTGAGGAGGGAGGAGAAAGTGTGTGGACGTGGAGAAAAGTAGGAAAACAAGTGTTGGCTGCCAATGTCGCGCGAGGCCTCTTTCTCCACCTTCCGTGTGCTGTTAGTAACAGGAAGATCACAGTCGAAGAAAAGACATGAGCAGGTGTAGGGCCCAGTGCTGCTAACAGGACAGTTAGAGCCTGTTCGGAGATAGGCAAGCGTTATTCAGTGGTTCGAATCGCTCTTTTCTCGTCAACTTACAGTTTCGCTTTGCTGTTGTTGTTGTTGTTTTCGTATCCAGTGTAGTGTGGTCCACTTTAAAATTGCAGGTACCGCTCATCACGCTGAAACGGGTGCGCACGGCCGAGCAAGCTCAGCACCAACGCGTATCCCTCCTTCATCGCCGTCTGCCGTGCCGTCAGCCGCTCTCTCTGGCGCTGTGCCGGCGAGGCCGATGCCTTGCCGTGCGCCGTGTCGTCATGACGTCGCAGCGACATCGTCATCGAGGACGCCTCGCCGCCGCCGACCAGACCGTTCGGGGCGACCGCGTGCGATTGTCTGTGGAGCCCGCCGTCCAGCCCATCGCCGTCCTCGTCACCGGCCTCGACCTCGACGTGAATGAGCATGTCGTCGTCGTCGTCGCGCTCCTGCATGACGAGCTCCCAGTCATCGCCGTCCGCGGTGGCCCCATCGGGACGGCGGCGCTTGCGCGAACCGGCCGACGACGCGGCCCCGGCCTCGGGGGACCAGTGCTGGCCAAGACGGCGCCGTAGAGTCTCGTGCGCGACGTTGCGCGCGCTCGTCTTGGCGAAGGCGACGAGGTCGGTCAGCTTGCGGAAGCCCAGCGCACTCACACCGCGTCCGGACGCCATCAGCGCGTCGTCACCGCCATCGGTCGCAGAGGTGGAGCCGGTCGGTCCCGTGCGGCGCTCACCATCGCCAAGGCGGCCGCCTGTCCGTGCGGTGTCGTCGCGATCGGCGTGCGCGGACGTCGCGGCTGCCAGTCGCCGCTCGCGGTCTTGCTTCTGCTCGATCACGTAGCGCTGCATGTCCAGCGCCATCGGCGCCACCACGCGCGGCAGCCAGTACCGCTTCCACGGGGCGGCACCGGGCAGCCAGGCCTCGTTGACCTCATCCTTCTCCAGCAGCTGCCGCGACAGGTCCTGCAGCGAGGCGGTCAGGCTCTGGTCCTCCGTGCAGGCGATCACCACGGCATCCTCCACGCTGGCGGCAAAGAAGGGAGCGAGATCCTCCGGAGGGAAGAGGTAGCGCGCGAGGAACAGTGCCACGGCCCGCAGAATGCGGCGGGGGTGGGGGATGAAGTGGTGGAGTAGGTCCTGGGGCGTGAGTTCGAGCCGCAGGACAAGTCCCATGGCCAGCAGGAATGGGCTGGCCTCGCCGTCATTGTCGAGCACGCCGGCGTACTGGACCTTCTCCTCGCAGTACTGCACAATGGCTTCAATGTGCTGCTGGTGGCGCTCCTCGCTCGTCAGCAAGCCAGCGCCACCGCGACTGTTGGCGCGGGCCTGGAGCACGCCGTCGACAAACGCGTCGGTCAGGCGAGCGGACAGAATCTCGTGCATGTCGCCGTCCATGTTCGCGTGTGCCCGAAGGACTTCGCGCTTCGCCAGCACCTCGTCGAGCACAATCGGCGCGGCCTTGGCGGTGCGGGCGAACACCGTGTACATCTTGGCACCGTAGGAGAGGCTAATGTGGAAGTTCGCAAGACACAGCATGTGCAGCTCCGCCGCCACGCGCGCGTCGCAGAGGTAGAGCAGGAAAAAGTGCACAGCCGGACGGCCAGAGGCATCGGCAGCGGACGGCGCGGCGGACGCGGCCAACGCAGCGCTCAGGGCTGCTGTGGAGCTCTGTGGACCCGCCTTGGTGGACGACGACGCGCTCGGCCGCTGCGAGGTCAGCACGCGCACAGAGTTGAGCAGCAACTCCTCCTCCTCACCCGTGGCCGCGGCCAGCGCCGGTGCGTGTGTCAGCACAGACGCGAGTGTGGCCGGAGCCGACGGTGTAGTAGGGGCGCTGGCGGCCTGCTCGGGTGCGTCCGTCTCCTCTGATGTCGTTGTCGCTGCCGCAGTGGTAGCGGTGTCGCTGTCCACCTTGGTGAGTCGGGTCTTGAAGGCGGTCGGGTAGCGAAGGAGTGGTTCGAGGAAGCGCAGCGACGCTGGTGGTGGTGGGATGGCGCCTTGATGGCGAGGCAACGCCAGCGAGCTGCTCGTCATGCGCTTCTGTCGCTGCTGCCGATCGAGGCGATCAAATGTCTCGGCCGGCAGCGTCGCCCCAGTCGAGGAAGTGGCAGATGGTGCAATCTGGGCGTACCCGTGGTGCAGTCGGCGACGGAGGTGCGGTGTGAGCACGTTGAAGATATCAGTCTGAAAGGTCTGAAGCACAGCCTCGCGCAGAGGGCCGTGGAAGGTCAGCGGTGTCTCACGTGTGGTCTCACTGTCCTCCACATCGTCGTGGGAATGCGTGAGCATGTCGGCGAGCCGGTCATCCGGGATGGCCAGGAGGAACTCGGGGCCGCAGAACACGTGTGCCTCCATGCGCGCGTGGTTGAAAAGGGGCAGGGAGCTTGTTGAGTTTGCTTCTTTTTTTTTTTGATTGTTTCTCTTGAAGTTGCGGCAGTGGTACGCTCACACACACACAAGCAAAAGCTGTGAAAAAAAAAAGACGGGGGAAGAATGCGCGGAACGAGCAGAGACACAAGAAAAAAAAAAGGAGAGACGGAGAAAGGTGGAATGAAAAGGAGAGCATAGCAGGGAAAGAATAATGCCGACGTGCAGCAGTGGAGCAGATACACTGAAGTGTATGTGTGTATCTTTACCCGTCATTGTTTGGCAGTCAACGTCATTTTCGTTAGAGTCGGCGGAGACATCACGCAAATGGCTGATATGCGCCTGGCGAGTCGTCGAGGATTTCTTTGTCTGCGAGGCATTGATCAGTGTCACTTGTTGCTGTTGGTTGACTATTGGTGTCTGATCAGTTCGTTCGTGGTGGTCGGTCGAGACATCTGTGTACACTTGTGGTGTGCGTCTGTGCTGCACACACACGCCAAAATTACTTCAGAGAACGCAAGGGAGAGAGAAGCGCACACATACATACACAAACAAAAACACGCAGCCTCTATGAACATGCAACTCAATGGGCCGACAGCCTCACTCACTCACTCATTCACTCTCTCTCTCACACACACACACATTAGCCGCTTCGGTCGCCTTCGCCGGAGAACGGGTAGTTCACGAGCACGCACCGCCGCAGCGCCGCCTGCAGGACATCGCCACGCAGCACCCACTTGCCCGACGACGCGGTCATGGCGGCGCTCGAGCGCAGGCAGTGGCACGCGCCACATGGGTTGGCAAGGATTTCAACAAGGCGCTGGTAGGTGAAGGGGGTCCACTGAAGCTGCCGCAGCTGGTCCAGGATGTAGCCGTTCTCCTCGGCAAATTGCCCCGCGGTGCCGGCGGGGTTGGACGGCGCCGCCACGGACAGGGCACCCTCCTCGTCTGCCATGCTGCTCGCGGCCACGGCCGCCATCGCGTACTGTTCCGCGGCGGCCTTGAGCACCTTCTCCGCAATGCTGACAATGGTGGGCAGTAGTGTGTTCACCCAGGCGGAGCTAGAGAGGTCAGCCGCGGGTGCAGGGGCCTTGTCGGCGGCGCTGCGGCTGAACTGCGCCAGCTGAGCGGCCAAGAACTGCTTCTCGTCTGCGGACAGTCCAAAGTCGAAGTTGGCGATCGGAGGCACTGAGGTGCTGGGGGTGATGGCGCTCGATGAAGGGCTGTGCGTGAGCTTGGCCTTCTTCTTCGGGGCCTCCTCGCGGCAAACGGATGGGCTCTGGGTACTTTTACGCGGTGGCATCCCGAGCGTGCGAAACAGAGTGAACTTTGTTGGGGGGGGGGGAGACTGGTATCGCGGTGTGTGTCGGGTCTGTGTGAGAATGACTGCGCATGTATGCGCGTGAATACGGGATGGGGGAGGGGGAGTGAAATCGGAAGATGGACAAATTCGGGAAATGGAAGTTGGTGTTTTGCTTTCATTTCGGCATGCATCCTTTTTTTCTTTTTTTCTCTCTTGTTCTTCTGCGACAGTTGTGGTGCAGCAGTGGGTAAATGAACTGCGTCACACAAACTGTCTCGCGAGGGGGAAAAGTGCATCGACCAGGGCTACCGCTGTGCGGTCACAGCACCGCCACATGTGGAGAAGGCAAGAAGGGGTGAATGTACCATAATGAGACCCCTGTGTTCGCGGGTCGCATGGTCCCATTGTGTGTTCGTTGAGGAAACCTCTTTTACTTTTGCTGTTGTTTTGTTTTCGCATTCAAGGTTATACGTTTATGGAGCATGGTGGGGAGGTGTCGCTGGTCTCACGGGGGCGTAGAGTGACCAGCACGGAAGAAGGAAGGAAAGAGGAAACAAACGCTCTGTGCGTTACCCGCCCACTTCTTCGTCTTCCTTGTTCAGTGTTTGCGCACTACGCAGTGCGGCGGTGAGGAGTGGGGGTGGCTACGGCCGTCATGGCGGGCATCGTGCCCACGACGGGTACACTGTAGGGGATCAGATCGTCGACGAGGTCAATATGGGCAAGGATCATGCGGCGGCAGCAGTAGCGCTCCAAGTGAAGCGCATCGAGGGCCTCGGCCTCCGTGTAGTCCTCGTCCAGAAGCTGCAGGTACTGCTCGTACAGGTTGCCCACGACCTTGCCGCACGAGTAGCAGCGAACAGGGATGATCATTGCGGTTGTGTTGTGATGCCTCCTTCTGAGCCTTTTCGATTTTGATATTCCTCTTCAGTGACAAGCCACAGGTGCGCGGCAGGGAGAGAGTGGTGAGCTTGTGAAGATCGTGAAGATGAACTCCTCTGTGCTGTTAGAACAGAAATAGAAAGGCGAGTAGATGGGTGAAAAGGAAGGGGACAGTTGAAAAGGGGATGAATAAAATGGAGCTCTGGGTGTAACAAGCCTTGTCCATCCATCAATACTCGAGACAAGGTACCGCAATCCGAACGACGAACACCGAGGCCTTGCGTGCGTGCAGCCATGTCGTCATGGGCACGCCAGTGCGTGGAGCAACAGGGGGGGGGGCGACAGACGCGGTGGCCTCGGCCAGAGTGGTTCTTCTCGTCCATTGCTGCTGCTTGCTGTGCCAATAAATGAACAACTTTCAAGTGGGGCAGATGGTGTTGGGATGTGTTTTGTTTTTCGTGGTTTGTTTCGATTTCCTTTGTGTATGTGTGTTCGGGCATTTCTTCGTTGTGGCTGAAGAATTTCTTTTCTATGAAGGTAAACGCATCAACAATGAATAAATAGTGAAGGCGAGGCAAAAAAAAAAAGATGAAGAGAGACGGGGGTAGAGAACAATCCAAAAAAAAAAAAGCACAAACAAAAAGTGACCGAAGTGTACGTGATCGTAAACGAGAGCACCGCAGGGGACAGCGGCGGCCAAAACAAAACAAAAACAAAAGGCACTGGAACACTTGACCGCACACCAAATAAATAAATAAAGGGAGGGAATGGCGCGAAAAAAAAAAACGATATTTAGCGGCAGACACATAGGCACACAGATACGGAGCAGCAGCAGGCAAGCGCCTCTTTCTCCAGTGCATGGTCACTACCTTTTCGCCACTGCTATGTGTATGCTTGTCTTGTGCTGAAAGTTCGAACAAAGAAAAAGCAAAAGGCAACAGCGCTTATCCTTCGTTCTTCCGCACCCTCCTCCGCTCCCTCTCTCTCTCTCACACCCTCTCACACTCTCTCCGTTCTTCTCATGCCTCTTCATCGCCTCGACCTTTTCTTTTGTTTTCGTCGTCACGCCAACTTCACCAAGGTCCCGCCGCAGTCAAACGTGAGTGGGGAGGACAGGGAGATTAGAGGAAGTAGTCAGGGGTCTTCTTGGACACCTGCGCTTCACCACGGCGCGGCGCGGGGTCGAACTGAAAGAAGCACTTGTTCATGTGCTCGTCCAACTCCAGGAGGCCAGCCAGGTTGCCGCAGCGGTAGCAGTAGTTGGGTGCGCTAAAGACAGTGACCAGCTTGTCCTGGTGCGTCCAGCTGTAGCCGTCCATGACCAGCTGATGCGCGCGGGCGATGGTTTTGAGACCATTGTTGTGGCAGAACTGCTCGGTGATGTCGGCACCGAAGGTGAAGCCGGCACCACGTGGGCTGACGCCCCAGCCGTCGCGCTCCTCGGGGTCGGACCAGAGCAGATCGCACATCGGGCCCTCGTGCGGCACCTCCTGCACGCGCTCCAAGCTGCGGATGTGCGTGAAGGAGTCCAGCGTGGGCGACAGACCACCGTGGAGACAGAAGATCTCGTTCTCGACGACAGCGGTCAGGGGCAGGTAGTCGAAGAGGTCGGTGAAAAGCTTCCACACATTGGCGCTGCCGTACTTGCGCACGCACTCATCGTAGAAGCCGTACACTTGCGTAATTTGCCTAGACTCGTGGTTGCCACGAAGAATGTGCAGCCGCTCAGGGTAGCGCATCTTGTACAAGAGCAGCAGCGTCACGGTCTCCACACTGTAGTAGCCGCGATCGACGTAGTCACCCATGAAGAGGTAGTTCGTGTCGGGTGGAAGACCACCAATCTTGAAGAGCTCGAGCATGTCGTGAAACTGTCCGTGGATATCGCCGCAGACGGTGATGGGAGCGCGCACAGTGTGCACGTTGCCCTCCTTTTGCAGAACCTCCTTTGCCTTTTCGCACATCTTGGCGACCTGCTGCTCGCTGAGGGGCTTGCACTGAATGACGTAGTTGATCATCTCATCAAGATCGAACTTGCTCGGCTCGCTCGCCGAGCTGCTCGCACCGACGACAACTGCCATTTTGTTATGGGGCTTGTTGTTGTTGCTGGTGCTGCTGTTTTGTTTTTTTTTTTGCTTGGGAGGTCGTCCAGAAAGGATCAACAGATTCTATCGGTATCTCTCCGCCGGTGGTATTTCGCACGTGCTCGGTCGTATATTTCTTTTTATATACGGGCAAAAAAAAAAAGCAAGCGGTGGGACAAACAGAGAGAAAAAAAAGGAAAAGGAGACGTCAAAAAGGGAAGAAGAGGGGAAAGAAGGAAGATGAGGTAGGGATAGCATCAAAAAGTAGTGGGTACGTAGCCGTGTGCATACAGACAAATCATGAGCAATGCGATCTTTTATTTCAAGATGCAGAGAGGAGTGGGAGCAAAAGACCGAGCATCAAGCAGAGTTCAGCTCGTCCAGCATAGAACGAGAGGCAGTAAGGCACCGTATGCGTCCTTCCTTGCAAAGAGAGAACCTCAGTGCGCGATGTGTGAGCCAGCGTTGCCGCGCGCGCGCACTGCTTGTTGCGTTGTTGTTGTTGTTTTTGCCCTCGTCTCTTGCCGCCGTTGCGACCTGGCGTGACTGCCCTCTGACGACACTCTCTGACTCGTTGTGCTCGTTGTGTGAGGCACGGAATTGGTTCACTGCGGGATCTGGAAAGAGAGGAAAGGGGGGGGGAGGAAGAAAAAAAAAGGGGGAGGTTAAAGAAAGAATGCGAACACGACGTGTTGTTTCTTTTATAAACCTTTGAAAAGACTCAAAGGCTATATTATTGGGGATAGATGGAGCATCTCTGGCACATCTGATGGCGCATCCATCAGATGTCAAAGATCTCCATCAGTACGGCGGTGCACCGGAACAGGGTCGCCACATCCGGTGCAAGGCCGTGTTTCTGTGGCCAAGACCACAAGGCGGCCACAAGGGCACCAAAGAGAGACTCGACCACGTCAGCGCAGCGCTTCTCGTTGGTGATGGCGTGCGCAGAGGCGAGGAAGTGCCGAATGGCACCTGGCAGTGCGCTCGCCAGATTTAGGTTGGTGCTCTGCGTGGTGATGGACCCCGTGTCATCCCAGAGGGGGTTGCCCGTCTCGTCGGTGAGGCTCAGCGTGCGCAGGGAGACGACGTAGTCGAGGAGCGCGTCGCCAATGA
This sequence comes from Wallacemonas sp. Wsd, assembly GCA_030849645.1. Lineage (NCBI taxonomy): Eukaryota > Euglenozoa > Kinetoplastea > Trypanosomatida > Trypanosomatidae > Wallacemonas > Wallacemonas sp. Wsd. Next base: position 48,224 of record JASANQ010001249.1, on the reverse strand, counting down.
ACTCGTACCGCTCCATCGTCTCCAGGTCGGCGAGAGCCTGCACAAGGCACCAACGCAGGGCCTGCTGGAGCGCGCTGATGTGCGCGTCTGGGGTGAGCATCTGGTCCTCCGCGGCGGCGTCAGAGACAGTGCCAGCGCCAGTGCGGATGCCCGTGTGGCTGTGCTGGCGAAGGCACGCGAAGAGCGGCGGGCACAGCAGCGTGTCGACGAGCTGCTCCGCCGACCACGACACGGCCAGTGCGGCGGTGCCCATCATCAAGACGACGGGTGCCTCTGCAGGCGGTGGTGTTGTTGTCGTTGCACATTCCAGGAACGCGGACGCCGGCCACACCGGCTGCGTCTGGCCCGGCGAGGAGAGCGCCACGGCTGGTGTGGCCAGGCACTGGTATGCGGACAGCAGGCCGCCCGCCTTGTTCGGAGTGGTCGTCGGAGTGGGAGACGCGGGCAGTGGGGAATCCGTCCAGGGCACAAAGAAGAGCGAAGACGGCGTCTCCTCTGCCATGGCGCGCGCGGACACGTCTGCAACGGGCGCCTCACCGAGGGCCAGCACCTGCTCCGCACCGATGAGCATCGCGACGGTGGACGGCGGCGGCGGCGGCGTGGCGTCCTCCTGTGCCGCTGCGCTGACGGAGGCCGGCACGCACTGCGGCGCCACCACAGCGCCGTCCGCGAAGAACAGCGGAGCAAAGGCGTGGTGGGGGCCGCTCTTCATCTCCCGACGCACGCCCTTCAGCGCCGCCTGGTAGCCCACGTTGAACAGCGGCTTCGACACGGGAGCGATGGCGGGCGGGGTCTTGTCGAGGGGCAGCCAGAGACTGAGCGGCGTGTGGGCAAATGGGCGAGTCTGGTGGAAGTCGGTGCACAGCGCCGCCCAGCCCGCGAGCCCACGCCAAACGGCGAGCTGCGCCTCCGACAATGTCACGCGCGACCTTGGCGCCATGCGGCCGGCCTCCGCGCCGACGGGTGCGTTAAGCGCCGCGTACGCCGCCCATTCTGGTGTGGTGGCCAAGTGGGCGAGAATGCGGCTCTGCGCGGCGGTGCTGAGGCGCTGGAAGCGCGCCACACACGCGTGCAGAGCGGCTGTCGGGAAGTCAGGCGGGGTCGGGAGGCGCTCTGAGTGGGGGGCGAGAGGCGGAGTCGCCGCCTTGGCCGCTGCCATAGTCGCTGCCTTGGGGTTGGTGGCAGGCGTGGCGGCTTGCGCGGCCTTGGCCTCCGTTGGTGCGGCGTCCTCCGGCAGACGCGGCGGGGCAACGAAGAGCAGCGGCGGCAGCGGTGGTCCCGCTGCCTCCGTCGTGCTGGTGTGGCCGCGCAGGGCGGACGTGGGAAGGGACAGTGGGTGCGTCGCAATGGCCGTGAGAGCGCCGCCGCCGTCCCCGACTGTCTCATTCGCGTCCGCCTCCCACCATTCAGGGGCAGGCACGCGCAGCAGCGGCAGTGTTGTCTGCGCCTTGAGCTTGCGCACCTTGTAAAGCATATCCACCGAAATCAGTGATGCATTGCGCGGGCAGCACGCTGCGTTCACCGTGTAGACGGAGAGCAGCCACACGTCCCGCGAGGCCTCGGCATCGCCCCTGGCATCCCGCACCTGGCCGGTCTGCGCATCCTTGCGCAGAAACGGGCACACGCGGTGCACGCTGACCTTACCATGCCGGTCAATGAAGCCATCTTGGATGGGCACCAGAGCCGACGAGTCGGCGTTGAAGCCCCCGGCGGTCTTATCGACCGCCGTATAGTGGGCCACGATGAGGCCGGAGGCGGACAATGCCGCCGCTGACCACTCGGATGGCGTGATGTGCCGCAGCGCGGCCTCCAGTGCCGCCCGCTGCGCCGCTGGATCGGGCAGAGACGCCAGCGCCGCGGATAAGGGCGGCCGGACCGCGTCGTCCAGCATGTCGAGCGTCACCTGCGCCGTGAGGGTGGTGATGGCCCCCGAGGCGGCAAGCTGGTGGGCGCCGGCGATGGTCGCGAGCCGGCCACTGACGCTCGGCGGCAGGAGCGTGACAAAGGGCTTGCTCGAGGGGCAGAAGCGGGACTGGTGCTGGCAGCCCACCTCCTGGCCCCACGTCCGCACGGATGCCACGAGCTCCTGCCAGCCGACGGCGGTGTCCGTCGAGGCGGGACCCGCCAGAGACGACAGGAGCGCCTGCACGGCCTCGGGGGCGTTTGCGGCGGAGGGGGGCAGCAGAGAGGCGGGGCGCCGCAGTGCGCTGACCTCGGCCGAGGCCGTCTTGAGGGGGGCAATGGGGTGCGAGCCCCGGACGGTGCCGTCGAGGGCGGCGTCCTTATGGCCCCACGCCGCGCGCAGCGAGATCGGATGCGCAGAGGATGCCGCGGCCGCGCCGATCGTCGGCGTGTCCATCACCATGACCTGCAGCTGCTGGGTCAGATCCAGCCGGAGCAGGAGCACAAGCAGCGCCAGGTCCTCCGGCACAGATTGGGGGAGGAGGCCGTCATGTCGAAAGCACAGAGGAAGACTGGGCCGGACGCGGCGGAGTACGGCATCGAGGGAAAACCATCCCTGTGCCGCGCTGGGCAGGCCCCGGTTGGGCACCGCCGCCACGTTCTCCGCGTCATCGGCCCCGCTGGTCGGTGCACGGCGCAGCACCTTGAGTGCTTGTGCGTAGACCAGCGATAGGGCGTCGATCTGGTCCTGCCGTGGTCCGCGCGGGGCCTCCTCCTCCTCGGCCCAGAGGACAGGGACGACCTCGTGCTCAGTCGTAAAGAGCAGCTCCCCGCTGTCCGTTGTGGACGCGGGCTTAAGAGTGGGGCTGTCGGCCATGGCGGAGACTGGACGCATTGGATCGGCCGTGAACCCCTCCGCGGGCACAAAGTACGCGGCCTGCTCCCGGAAGAACGGGCGCAGGACATTCCAGCAGTCCGTGAAGCCGCGGCCCATCCGATCGTGCAGCGCGTCGAGCATGTCCCAGCTGATGGTGACCTCGCTGCGCCGGGTCTTGGAGCCATTGGAGCCGGTGTTTGATGGAATCATGACGACCAAGGACGACACATCCGGGTCCGTGCTGGCGGTCTTGCCCTCGCCGGCTGGGACCAGCAGAAACTGCGAGGAGGGAAGCACGAGTGGCGCGCGGAAGCCGTAGAGGACGGGCTGCAGGTTAAAAGGCTGGCTCAGTGCGCGCCAGCCCAGTTCCTCCTTCCACGAGCCCTCCATGGCCAGCTGCAGACGTTCACGCAGCTCCAAGTCTGTCTTGGAGTAGCTGCTCAGACTTATCACATGCGCATCCCGCACGTGGCTGTTGGCCGTCTCGCCGTCAGCGTCCCCCGGTCCAGGGACAGCGACATCGAGGAGTAGGCCATCCGCGTGGCCGGTAGCGCGCACCGACTGGCACAGTCGCTGACCCTCTGGGTGGTGCCGCGCGTACCATGGGGAGATGTAAAGATGGCCCCACAGACGCTCCATACCGACGCTTAGTTCGCCGGGCTTCTGCAGGCGCGGAGACTTCTTGTTGACCTCGAGTTCGGACAGCTCAAAGAGGTAAAGAGCGGCACCGAACTTGAAGACAAAGCGCCCGCGGCGGCGCGCGGCCGTGTGGAACGTGGAGCTCAGCTGCGCGTCGTTTGGCATGACGGGTGCTGAGAGGGAGAAGGGAAGACGGTGGGTGTGGTGGGTGTGGGTGTGTTTCTGTTTGCTGATATTTGTCTGTTTAATTTAGTTGTGCACTGTGAACGGGTAAAACCCGGAGAAGGGCACAAGAAGAAGAAAAAGGACGCGCAAACGCAAAACAGTGATGTCCCCTGGTTGGTTCGTTCTTCAGTCTTTCTAGAAAAAGACAGGAGAACAGAGAGGAGAGGCTTCTTGGAAGGCTCTGGTCTACAGAATGTGTGAGTGACGAGAAACAACGAAAAAGCAGCGCATGTTTGGCGGTAAGCAGGGAGAGAAGGGAGGAAGAAGGAGAAGAAGGTAAGTTTGTGCTGTGCGCATCTCAGCGTAACACCTACTGCAAAAGCAAGTGCGGTAGCCCAAAAAGTAAGCGGGCCCAATCCCCGGATGCATTCGGTGAAGGTCAGAGCAATAGCTGAGCAACTTGCCGGAAAAGGCGGTCAACAGGTACAGTTTCATTTCTTGTTTCTTCCGTGATCTGGGTGATTGTTTTGCGCGAGCTTCCCTCTTACCACTCTGAGGCATCAAACTGGGTCAAGGAGAGCCCCACGACCGTCTCCGCTTCGCCTCGCGGGGGGCGTGCAGCGGCGACCGATGGGCTGCCGGCCCGAACTCGCTTCCGTGAGGTGTGCGGAGCGGCGCTGATGGCGGTGATGACGGTGGTGGTGGTGGCAGGCGCAGAGAACACGCTGTTGTCGTCCACCCTAGGCACCGGCACCGGCGGCGCAGCTCGATCACGGCGCTCGGCTGTCCGCTGCCGCTGGTGTGCGGCCGCCATCGTCGCCAGCCGCGCCTCCCAGACAGCCTGCGCTTGCAGTCGGCGGCGCTGGGCGTGCACCGCGTGCAGGGTGACGGCGCGCTGCTTCAGTGCCTTCACCAGCGCGGCCCAGTGCAGCTCCGCGTGGCACAGCGGGCAGCCGAACGCGGCGCAGGGCACGAGCGACAGCGGTGCTGGCACAGGCACAGACGCCGGGGCGGGGGCCGCAGGCGGGGTGGGGTGCGTGGGGGCGAAGAGCTCGCGGAGGCCGGGTGACACCTCGGCATGTGCCCACAGCGCCAGACACGTGAGATGGCAGCGCAGCGTGCAGAACGGGGCGCGCGGGCAGCGCAGCACGCAGACGGCCTGCAGAGGCAGCGCGCAGAGCGTGCACGGCAGCATGCCCGCCTCCAGCTGCGCCTGCTCCTCCGCGTGGTCGCGCAGGAAGTCAGCCTCCTTGTAGTGGCGAAAGCGGCGAGGGAGACGGTGGGGCCAGGCAGCGGCAGCAGTGGTGGTGGGGGTGGCAGAGACGACGGACACCGGCGATCGGGGGGATGCACGTGAGGGGGTGGCGGTCGATGTCCATGTGATCTCGGCTCGGCCCAACTCGCCGCCGATCGGCGTGCCCGGTGAGGGGACCACGTCGACCGGTGCCGAGGCACAGCGACGCGCTGACCGCTCGCTGCACGGTGTCTTGGCCGGCGTGCTGGCCCCGCGCGAGGGCCGTGGAGGAGAGGCGCACGGCACAGGCCGTGGCGAGCGCGGCGCGGCCGCCGGTGCGCGCACAAGATTCATCTCATCATCCTCATCCTCATCCTCATTCAACGCTTCACACGATCCCTCGCGACTAGCATCCCAGTCGCTCTCTTCATCGCTGGCCGAGTACGACGGCGATGCGGGTTGCGGAGGCGTGAGCAAGTCGGCCGGTACACTGGGCGTAGGGGACCACCGTGAGCGGCCCTCCGCCTCGCCCTCATATGGGTCTCCGATGGCGCCGCCGGCCTCACTGCCCTCCTCGTCCGCGTTGCTGTCGAGGCGGCTTTGCTCGTCCTGCACAATCTGCGAGAGCACCGACACGTCAAAAGGGCAGGAGAGCACCGAGAGCTCCTGCAGGCTGCTCACGTCCGCCACGTGCCGGCCGAGGCACCGGTCGTGCGCCAGGTAGGTGTCCTCAAAGGCCTCGCGCGTGGTGGCTTCAATCGAAAGGAGGTGCGACGGGGCGAGCGCGGGCAGGCCTGCGGACGTCGTCGACGGCGCGGGGTCGGTTGCGGTCTGCGACAGAACACGGCGGACTGCGCGACGAGGTCCGGCCTGCGCGTGTGCCGCGGCCGCAGCCGTGGCGTCGTCAAAAACAGCGCCTTCGAAAATGTGGAGCTTCAGCTGGAGGCGGCTGAAGAGGTCGGTGCGGAGCAGATAGTGGAGCGTGCCGACGGCGAGAGGCAGCCGCCGCAGACCAGCCAGTGCGTCCGCCGCGGTGTGCTTGAGCTTGGCGGAGACGGTCGGGTGCTGCCAACTCCACTCGAACTTGAGCGCGGCGCGGTCCTCTGGGAAGCCCGAGACGCAGCACACAAGCGTCCACGGTCGCCCACTGCGACTGGTGCGCCGGGCACCGTTGACCAGCTCGCCATTGTGCTGGCGCAGGCGCCGGAGTGGGTTCACGGTGTAGCCAATGTAGAACTGGCCCTGGCACTGAGGGTCGAGGCTCGTGAGCAGGTACACGCAGTGAAAGCGCGTGTCCATGCCGGAGAACGAAGCACGCGGAGAAAAAAAAAAGAAGAAAAAATCTAAGAGCCAAGTTCTATCATCTAGAAGGCGAGCGAGCAGGCAGCAGGTTTCTGTCCTGGCAAGATGACGAAGAAGAAAAAAAAAAACAGAGAAGCAGCGATGGATGAGAAGAGAGGGATGGTGTGGTTGCCGTTATATCAGGGAGGGAGGTTTAGCGTGCACGCATCGGAAGCTTTTCTTCACCTCTGAAGGACAAGAGCGGGAAAACGTAGTTCTGACAGAGGAACGATTGTGTGCCGCCACTTGGGGGGGGGGGGGCGTACGCACAGAAAACACAAAGATCAGACCTCTCACTGGATACTTCTTATGTGGCACTGCGACATCGCACCGTTAACGCAAGGAAGACGCAGAAAGAGGTCATCCACTTAGAGAGAGCATCGCAGTGGGTGCATGCCACGGATGTGCTGGTTTGTTTGTTTGCGTACTCGTCGCTGTATTTGTTGTTTTGGTGTATGTTGTTGGGTTAAGGGTGGTGATGAGTGGCCATGGGTTAGCAATGTTCGGTCCCATAGCCCAGAGACGGAACAAGCAATGGAGAAGAAGAAAAAAAAGAAAGCGACAGAAAACACGCTGCGTGGGGGAGAGATGCAAAGACACGTCTGGCAGACCGCCAACGGAGAAGAAAACAAAGCGCGAGAATGGGCAGCTAGAGTTAGTCATTGCACATTGATGATGTTGGTTGTGTTGTTGTTGTTGTTGTTTTTTGTGTGTGTGCTGTAGCTCTCTCGTTTCCCACTGCGCTCCGTACATTCGTCGTAAGCCCACAACGCCTGCAGTGACATCCCCCCTCTGCCAGTTTGTTCTTTTGGGTGTGTGTGTGTGTGTGTGTGTGTGTGTGTTTCTTTTGTTGTTCTCGTTGCCGTCCTTGTCAGGCACACCAAGAAGCCTAGATTTAACTCTCGCCTTCAACTCACCCACGACCACACTACCGCCTCGACGCATGCACAGGTGCACACCCTAGTACATGGCATCGCGCACGCGTCGGTGCAGCACGGCAAGGTACTTGCCGTAGTTCTGCGCCTTGGTGACCAGGTTGTCCTCCTCCTTGAGGAGCTGGAAGAAGGCCTCCTCGCTGCGCTCGCCCTCGTGCAGGACAATCAAGCGGCGCATACCGTCATCACGGAACATGAGTGCGTAGAGCACGTTGCGCAGCCGCTCGCTGAAGCACTCCTCGCCGAGACCACCGGCGCGGCAGACAAGGCGAGGGTCGGGGCACTCCGTAAAGAGGCACTCGGTAGCTGCTGGAGACACCTCGGAGCCAATCCACAAGTACACCAGCCGCGCCTGCTCGTCGCACAGCACGTAGACGCCGTTCTTCGCGATGGACTCGAGGATGAGCTGGCGGTGTGCCGGCAGCACGCACTTGCCGGTGATGGTGTTGTACGTGCCGCACTGCAGGTCCGCCACCATGGTGTGCACGGCGAAGAGAGAGGGGTAAAAGTAAATGAGGATCTTGTGGATCGGCATCGTCACGAGGTCGTAGAGGCAGTGCACGCGGTTGTCGAGGCGGACGGTCGTGCCCTCCACGAGTGCGTCAGACTTGATCAGCGAGAGCACGTAGACGGGCAGCAGCTTCAGCCGCGACGGCATCAGCAACAGGCGGTCATCGGCCTTGGTCGTGCAGAAACGGCGGTACGTCACCAGCATCTTCAGCAGCCGGTCCGTGGCGTTGTTGCGCGCCGCCTCCAGGCCCTTGTTCACCGTGTCCGCCACGGACTCCTGCAGGTAGCCGTAGAAGACGGCCTCCAGATCGGCGCCTTCGAACAGGCTGGTCAGCGTGGAGGCGACCGTGCAGCGGTACGACTGCACACGCACGCGCCGGTGGCCGTCGCGCGTGGTGTAGAGGAGCGCCACCTGGAAGTACGCGTACGTGTTCTTCTGCAGGGTGCCTTCGTGGGCAAAGTCCACAAAGAAGGTCGAGGAGCCGGCCACGGTGGCCAGGTCCATGTCGCTGGCGGTCTGGGAGAAGAAGTGGCCGCGGTACTTCTGTACGCGCAGCCCCGTGCTGCACCGCACGCGCAGAATACCAGCGTAGCCGGCCTCCTCGCTCAGCACCTGCCCCAGCTGCGCGTGCACCTTGGTGTTGTCGATGAGGGCATCGTAGTTGCTGTACAGGAACACACGCCCGCCGGTGACGTGCGAGAGCTGCGACACGGTCACCAGCTCGCAGTAGTCGCTGCCCGGGAACATGAAGAGGTCGAACGAAATCTGCTGCTTCGCGCACTCGGTCGCCGTCGTCGTCCAGAAGCCCTCGAGCGGACGCAGGAGCTCCTTCTCCTTGGGCGTGCCGTATAGCTTGTGGTACTCGCGCGGGGCGAGCGCACCGACGCCCGCGTTGGGCAGCCCGTGCGAGCACGCAATGACGCGGCCACCGTGCTGCCCGGCCAGCGCCAGCGTGGCGGCACGCACGGCCGCACCAAATGCGTTTCCGCTGTCGTGCAGGTCGGCAGAAATCGCCACGACGCGGGCGAGGAAGGCCTCGATGAGGGCCATCTCCGTTCCCACCTCCAGCCAGCACAGGCGGCTGAACGGGAGCGGGATGAACGGGTCCTGCACGTTGGGCACGTCGAGCTGCGGCATCTGCGGGTGGTGCAGGTTGAAGAAGTGGAGCTGCGAGGTGTAGCCAATGAAGCCCACCTTGCAGCGCGGCGACAGCTCCGCCATGTCGTGCAGTCCCTTCTGAATGCCGACCACGTACTCGGGCAGAAAGCTGTTCCCTGCGGACGACGAGAGGTCCAGCAAAAACAGGTGGTGCAACGGCCGCGTCGGCAGCACATCGCCCTTGTCTGTGCGCAGGCAGTACTCGGGGAACTCATCCACATCCCACTCCACGCTGCCCAGGGACAGCTCCTGGCGATCGTAGCGGTCCAGCCGGCGGCCCTTGTTGTCCACGTTGCAGAAGTACGGCTCCTCCACTGTGTTCGGCACCCCGCACAGCGTGCACTCCCAGCGACGGCCAAGCTCAATGAAGCGCGAGTGGCAGGAGATGTAACCGCGGCAGCGATGGCACCGCACCGGTGGGCGGCCGTGGATGACGGGGACCTCCTCCTTCGCGTGCAGCGGGCGGCACAGCGGCGAGAGCACCGCACCGAAGGGAATGTTGCTGTCCTTCACCAGCCGCTCCTCGGTCGGCGTGCTGGCGGTGGTGGCGCGGAAGAAGCGTGGGTTGGCGTTGCCGTCGTCGATGCCGACAAAGTCGACGGTGGACAGCGGCGGGTTGCCGGTAGTGGTGTTGTACTCGGCGGGGATGTCCGTGTAGTGGATGTCACGCGGCGGGCTCGGCGCGGACTCGAGGTCCACGGGTCGGTTCGGGGCGGGGCGGGCGAGCGGGATGCGGCGGTCGCGGCGCTCGGTGCCACGCGCCCGCGGCTCCTGGCCGGTCGGCGACGTGTTCTGCGAGGACGGCGGCGACTGGTGCTGCTGATGCTGAGAGAGAGGTGCGTACGGAGATGCCTGCTGAGGCGCCTGTGGTTGCTGCTGCTGCTGCTGCTGCTGCTGCTGCTGCTGCTGTTGGGCGTAGGGATTAGCAGACTGGGGAGGGTACGGTGAGGCCGCACTGGCAGCGGCGGGAGCCTGCGCGTAGGGATTCATCGGGGCTGCGAGAGCAGGGCCTGCCGCCACAGAGGGAGCCGCCGCCGCCGCAGTGGTGGTGGGATAGGCGCCGTAAGGGTTGGACGGGGCTGTTTGCGAGGGTGCTGGTGCCTGCGCTGGCTGGGCCGGTGTGGTGCCGTAGCCAGCGTACCCTGCATAGCCGCCATACGCGGGCTGCGCGGGGGATGGGGCGGCAGCGGTGCCAGGGGCTTGCGGCGGCGCGGCATTGTTGTAGTAGCCACCATAGCCGCCGTACGGGTATGCGCCAGACTGCATGGTTGATGACAGAGCAGGATGATGGATAGATAAAAGTAAACAACGCACAAGAAAAAAAAAAAGAGATGGCAGCAAATCAAATCTTAACTACACGACAGGTACAAAAAAAAACGAGATAGATATGGGTGGTCTGTTCGCCCTGTCAGTGCCAAGATACACAGAGAGAGAGAGAGCGAAAGAGAATGGAATGGAGAGTAGTAAAGGCAGGGGAGATGTACGGTAGCACGAGGGAGAGCATCAGAAGAGAGAGTGAGAGACGGGCAAAGACACATGTTGACGGTGGTGGTGATGTGGCGTCAGTTACGACGTCCCGCGCTGCGCACACACATACCAGTCTTCTTTGATGGCAGTGAGACGCACCATGCACACCGCCTGCCGTTGTCAGAGGCATCCTATAGGCGTACAGGAGAGGTAGCAAGTCACGCGACCCGCCGCGCTTGTGTCAGGATGCGGCTAGTCTGCTGGTGTCGCCGGCGTTGTTCTGTGTTTTTTGACGTTTTGTGGTGGTGGTGAGTGGTGAGGCAACGAGAAAAAAAAAATCTGCCAAATTTTTTACATGGAGACCCCCGTTTTTTTTTTTTTTTTGGTCGGGAGAGGAAAGAAGAGTAAGTGCGACTGTTCAACGTTTCTCTTTTGTTACGTGTGCTGTTCGGTTTGCTTGCGCGCCTACACCTCGCTCTCTCGGCTGTCGCCGCGGAGAAGAAATGTGCACTCGGAGAGCGTGCCGTTGATCAGCACGCGGTACGCGGACTCGTACCGGACGTTAGAGTGCTCGGCGAAGGTGGCGTGCATGATCGTCACACCGGGCTCACCCCCGCGCGAGGCTGCCGGAATGACGCCGCGCATTGGCGACACGGTAAACGGCGCGTCCGTGTCGACCAACAGTGTCCCGGCGCCGTCCTCGCCCACGAGGGACGAAGGCAAGTTCGTCACCTCGTGCAGCTTGCGTCCTGCCGTGAGTGCGGCCGTGCTGCCCATCACCGCCTGCCGTGACGACGCCGTAAAGGACTGCTGTGCGGACACGGCCACGAGCTGGTACGTGACGGGCTGCCGGGTGTGGTTGAACAACGTCAGGCGCTGCGCGTAGGCGGGCTGCGGACGTCCATCATGACGCGACTGGCCAGGCTTGAACCACACCAGCGACGGCGCGCTCGAGACAACGACGGCGCTGAAGTACATGCACAGCGGGACCGTCTGCTCGACAAAGTCTGGCGCCCGCACATCGTGCGTCGTGAGCGCACGCACTGGCCGCTTCGACGGCGACCGTGGTGAGGAGGTGGACGTGGTCAGCGCCTCGGTGGCGGCGCTGCTCGCTGGTCCTGGCGTGAACACGGGCGGCCGTGGCACGGACGTTTGCAAGAACTGGATGGACAGGATCGCGTCCAGCGAGAGCGGCGGCAAGGCCATGGTCGGTGCCATGGAGGACGCGGTGTGGCTGTTGCTGTTGCCGCTCGTGTTGTTGTTGTTGCTGTTGTGCGCGGTGCTCAGCAGGACCGCGTGCCGTGTCTCCGCCTTGCGCGCAAAGTGCATGGCGTTGACCACCTCGACCGTCACGTCGAGCGCGTCGCTGCCGCGGAGGCAGTACACCGGGTTCGCGACGTGGGCCGTCTCGCCATCACCTCGCGCGAGGCCGCTGCTCGTCGTGCTGTTCGCCATGGACATCTTCAGGGCGGTGAGGAGCGGCGACAGCGTCTCGATCCCATTGTCGCGTGCCAGCGTCGACTGCGGCACCGCGGAGAGGGTCACAATGGCCGACCGCTGCGCCGTGCTGCCGTGACCGTCCTGGCCGGACTTGAGCAGCTTCGCCGCCCGCTTCTGGTCCGCGGTGTCGGACCACTTCAGGGCCTTGGCGGCCTTGAGGCCCAGCTTGCTCTCCTCGTCCTCCTCCACGAGCGGGTCATCCTCGATACCGCTCGGCACGAGTGTGGCCGACACGACCCGGAAGTACTCGGGCACGGAGACGGAGAGCTGGAAGAAGAGAGCGGCGCTGTTGCGGTTGGTGAGGCGGATGGTGCGCAGGCACGGCTGGTCGGGCGCGTAGGGCGGGAAGAAGACGCCGCTCGCCGAGGGCTGCACGGCCAGGCGCGGCACACCGCAGCGGGCACGGAGGCGCAGCTCGAGCGGCATAAAGTACTGCGTGGACTCCAGCCGCACTGCCTCCCGACGGGCGTCAAGGTACGCCTCCAGCGCGAGCCTCTCCTCGTGCTCGGCAAGCAGCTCCAGGACAGGGCGGGTCTCGCCGACCGCCGCGTCGAGCAGGGGCACATTCGCCATCCCCTCGCTCTCGTCCGTGCTGCTGCTGTCCATGTCCTCGTCGCTGTGTGGGGCCAGTGCCGCGCCATGGCTGGCGGCAGCAGTGGTGGTGGTAGTGGCACTCGCAGCGTGGGAGGGGGAGGAGGGGGAGGAGTTCGTCAGGCCCAGACGGTGGAGCTCGCGGTCGAGCAGAAACTGCTCGGCCTGTGTCGGGAGCAGCGGGCGGCTCTGGCGCAGCACACGTCCCGGTCGGCTGCGCAGAGGCTTCTGCACGTCGAGCATCGGAACAGAGCGGACGACGCTCTTCGCCCACGCTGGGCACGCCTCGCCCTCCACGCGCTCGCTCGCGGCGACGGAGGTCTGCGTCGCGGCCAGCGCCGTCGTCGTCGCCGTGCTGGCCGCGCGGGAGGTGAGCGTGTCGCGGCCGAGTCGCCGCACGGACGGGTACATGTCCGCGTGCAAAAAGTAAAACTCGTCGATGAGGAAGGCGTCGTTGAAGGTACTCTCCGCAATCTCGGCTTGGATGACGAGGCTGCCGTGCCAGTCGATCTCCTGCGTCGCGGCCGGGCGGACGCGGTCGTCGTCGTCGTCGCTCGTGTCGGAGTCCGATGCGTCCGATGCGGTCGCGGTGGCGGCCTCTGTGGCGGCGAGCGCATCGAGGCCGGCTCCGTCACGGCCACCGCTGGCTGCGGCCGATGCCACACCGCGTGCCTTCCCCGAAGAGGTGAGGATCGAGCTCGGCGGCACCCCTGTCGCCCCACCATGGGCGCCGGTCGCAGCCGCGTCTGCCGTGAACTTGGCCTTGCGCGGCGGCGGAGAGCCGTTGTCGAGCTCCGTGAGCACGTCCTTCACGAGCGTCAGGCTGGGCGTGTACTCGACAATCACCTCCTTGGAGGACATGGCGGGCAGAAAGAAGCGCGCCGGCGACACAAACGTGTGGCCCTTGCGCTCCCGTTCCCGGCGCTGCGACGCTGCCGTCAGTGGCGCCAGCTTCAGCACCACCTGCGCGGCCTCCACGTCGTCCTCCACGGAAACCACCTCAAAGGTCGAGGCGGTGATGAAGGACTCGACAGACACGTTGAGGTCGCGCGGGACGCGGTTCATGACCCGCACAGCACGCCGCGACGACGCCACCGAGGCGATCACGGACGGCATCACGAGCACGTCGAGGCCGTCCACCCGCGTCAGGCCCGACGTGGTGGGGTCGATCAGCACCGGGCAGCCGCGGACCTCGTAACAGAGAGGAATGCGCACCGGCGCGATGGGGCCGCAGGTGACGTGAAGCATCTCCTCGTAGCGTCCAGGCAGGTTGGCGAGGAGCACAAACGGGAGCTGCAGCGCAGCGTACGCGTGCAGGGCCCCGTCCGCAGAGGCGAGGTGTTCCTCCAGCCGCGTGGCGCACCCACGGCCGTCGCGCAGCAGCTGCTGGGCCGTGGCGAACTCCACGCGCCGCTCCCGCTCGCGCTGCTCCGTGCCGTCGAGCGCGGTCGTCCAGAAGGCGCGCTTCGTCGACGTCAGCATGGGCACCGCGCTGCCCTCCGCCTTGGTGGCTGCCGCGGCGGCCCCGCCGTTCTTGAGCGCCACGGTGGTGGTGGTGGTGTGCGCCGTGGTGTGGCTGGTCGGGGCGTGAGAGCGCGCCAGGGAGATCTGCGACGGGTGCGCGTGGGACAGGCCCTTCGCCGCGCGTGCGACCTCGACCGGCAGCGGGGCGTAGCGTTCCGCGTGCACGTGGTAGTCGCTCGCGCAGCCCGTGTGGTTGGTGAGGCAGAGAACAAAGGTCTCACGGCTGACAGGGGCGGCCTCGGGGAGCGTCGTCGTGAAGCACACGGGCGGGCAGTAGGCCTGCAGCGCACGGCTCGTGTCGCTGTCGTCGACGACATCGACACCCGTGATGGCCGCGAGGGCGGGTACAACCACCTCATTGTGCAGCAGCGCGCGCACGTACTGCTCCGTGGAGGTCGACAGGATCCGCCCGCCGTGTCCGGTCGGCAGCACGTCGAAAGAGACGGCGAGACGCTCCACGGCCTCGCAGCGGACCTCGACGAGCAGCGCGCGGTTCGTGCGCACGGAGCGGATCGCCAAGAGGGTGCGATAGCGATCGACGCCGGCCTCGCGCTCCTCGGCAGACGGCTTCGGCCGGTAGCGGAATCGTGTACGGATGGGGACGGGGTAGTGCGTCTGCCCGGCGCGCACCATGTGCTGGGCGGTGAACGCCACATCAATATGCGGCGTGGGCAGGGGGAAGGCCATCTCCACCGTGAAGGGCGCGTCCAGGGCGGATGTGTTGGTGACGTGCAGGATCTGCTCCTGCCACACATTCTCCGGCACCGTGCCGTGCTGCAGGACGGCCTCCTCGAGCATCAAAGTCGCGGACTCGATGGTGGCGCGGGTCTCAATGGCAAGAGTGGCGCCGTCGCGGACGCAGAGCTCGAAGAAGGTCTGCGCGTCGCCGGCCGCGACGCCCTTGCGGTACACGGTGACCTCGACCGAATCGCCCGCACTGAGGCGGAACATGGGCGGAATAAACACAAACCGCGGCGGGTCGCGCATCATCGGGTCGAGGAGGTCGAACGTGATGGGGATCGGGTTGTCGTTGGTAACCGTGAAGGAGGCCTCCGCCTCGTGGCCCTCCTCAATGAGCCCAAAGTCGAGGAACTCGGTGCTGGTGTGGACCGAGGCACCGACGCCCGTCACGTGCAGAGACACCGCGTGCGAGCACGCCGGCAGCGCCGTGCCCTCGCCGCTCATCTCCAGCAGGCCGCCGTCGGGGGACGACAGCCGCGTCAGGGAGAGCGCGGCACTGTCGTTGACGGAGCTGGCCGTCATGCCCAGGCTGGGTCGCGGGCTGCTACTGCGCGCGGCGCCACTGGTGGCCGTGTAGGCCATGATCTCCGGAATGAAGCAGCTGACCTCGAGGTGATGCGGACCGACGGTGTGCACGGCGAAGCGCACGGTGATGGTGGCGGAGCCGAAAGGCGGCACCGTGCCCACGCGCGGCGTGAAGGTGACCTGCACGTCCGGCTCCTCGGCCCCGCGCGTCGAGAAGCGCCAGGGCGACGGCGTGCACCAGCCCCGGCACTCCTCCTGCGAGGGGTCGAGCACAAAGTGCAGTGTGCGCGGTGAGTGGTTCTTGAGCGTCACGCGGCGCACATTCTCGTAGTGCACGAGGCAGTCCACTGCCTCCTCCAGGCAGCTCGGCACGAGCACCGCGGAGGGCACGACCGGGTGCGCGGTCGCAAAGAAGCCGGTCGAGAAGACCTTGTCGAGGTGCACAGCGGGCTGCGGAATCAAGTGCGACGTGAAGGCGCCGGCCGGGTCGGCGTACGCGTCCACGCCCTCATGGGGCAACACGTCACCGGTGCTGGGGTCGGTGCCCTCGCGGGCCTCCTGGGCACGGGCAGACGGCACCAGCTTGGGACGCGCATAGAGGGCAAGCACTTCGGGCGGCGGGACGCTGAGCGACGAGGCAGTGGCGGTGGTGGCGGTGGTGGGCAGGCCCTTGAGGTAGAGACACCACGACGTCAGCAGTGGGAACACGCTGTGTGCGGTGACGGTGGCCTCGAAGACTGTCTCGGCATTCGCCGCGAGGTTGCCCGAGGCGGGCACAATCGCAAGCTCCGTCGCGTACCGGCTGCGGGAGGCGGTGGTGGTGGTGCGATCATCGCCGCGCAGAGGCAGCAGCGCGTCCGTAGCGCAGCCTGGTGCACCTGCGTCGATGTTGTTGGCCTCGCAGACCCACTCGAACGGCAGCGGCACAGGGCTGTCGTTGGTGACGACAACGCGAATTGTCTTGGGCACGCCAGGGGTGGTGTTCTCGAGCGTCAAGCGGGCTGGACCCTCCTCGGGGTTCACCTGCCACTGCGGATGGCCGCTGGTGTCCACCACGACATCGTCCAGGCGATGCAAGTGCACGTGCGGCAGCACGGCCTCCCCGCGCACCTCGAACGCGTGCTTGGCGAGCACGGGGCCCTGCTCGTCCTCCCTGACCTCCACCTGCAGTCTTCCACGGCACCGGCCCTCGCAGTGGGGGGCAAAGGTGACGGAGAGGTCCATCGTGTCGCCGTGCGGCAGCAGCGTGCTCGTGGTCGGGCCAGGCTCGGCCAGGAACTCGTCCGAGTCCGTGACAAGACGCACATAGGCGGTGGAGCCGGTGTTCTCGAGCTGATAGTGCAGGGTCGACCTCGCCAGCACAAACGTATAGGGGAAGGCACAGCGTGTGACCAGTGCCGCGGCGGCCTCGTCCTCCGAGGTGGAGGTGGGTGTGCCGGGCAGCTGGCGGAGCGCAAAGGTGGGCAGCACGGTGCTGCAGCGGACGGTGACGGGGTAGAAGTCCCACTGCGCGCCCTCGCCAGACCGGGCGTTGACCTCGCGCGCGATGCCGACCTCCAGCACGGCGCTGATCTTCGGCTCTGAAGTGTTCGCCGGGTCAAAGACAACCTCCACCTCAATGTAGCCGCCCGTGCTCAGCGGCGTCTCCACCGCTACCGCCCCCGAGCCAGCTGTCGCGGCTGTGGAGGCCGCACCACCTGGCACGGGGGCAATCTGCGTGCACGTGTAGCGGAGCCAGGCGTGGCTCGAGGGCTTCACCTTGAAGCGCATGCGATGCGGCGCGCGGTTGGTGAAGCGAATGGTCTGTCGCACCTCCTGGCCGGTGGCGGTGGCGAGGACAACGAGGTCGTCCTTCGCGGAGCACTCGACCTTGGGCGCCTTGGCGAGGCGCTCGCGCACGGTGGTGGCGGCGTCCGTAGGAGCAGCAGCAGCGGCCGCCGCTGTGGCCGTGGTGCCGGTGGCAGCGGTGTGGCGGCCGGCCAGCTTCGCCTTGCGCATCGGTGCCGTGCGACCCGACGAGAGCCCCGTGGTGGACGTCGTGCTCGACTCGTCCCCGCCCGGACCTCCACCAGCGGCACGACGGCCGCCGTGCACGAGGCCAGCCAGCGAAGGCAGCCGGAGCGAGTCCATGGACAGCGGCCCACCGCCGCCATCTGCGGCCGATCGCGTGGTCGCCGCCTCGTGCGGTGCCGCGCGGCTGCCGTCTGCCCGGTACGGGCGTCGGCTCCCCGCCGTGCCCGAGGCCGGAGGCAAAGGGCTGAGAGGCCGCGACGCGGGGGAGGCGGCCGAAGGACCGGTGCGCGTGGTGGCGGTGGTCGCGGCGGCGGGGCGGCCCGGCGGTGGAAATGTCTTGAGGCAGAAGTCGGAGGGCACCGTGTCGAGGCCTGGCCGGTGCTGGTCGAGTGCGGCCCGGAGCGTCGAGGCGTCCTCGGCCCATGCGGAGTGCGCGGCGGACGGCGCCGGCAGATCGGTGCCCAGCACGGGCTTGTACCCGTAGGTGGCGGTGAGGGTCTCGTTGTACGTGCGCGCGAAGCCGACCGCGTCGATGATGAAGTCGTCCGTGGCGCCGTCGTCGCTGCGGCAGGACAGCACGCTCAGCGCGGAGCCTGACGGGGCGGTCGAGGGGCGGCGTCCGCGCGCAGCAACGGGGGAGAGCGAGTTGGCGCTCGCCGCGAGTGCCGCCGCCGCGCCGCCGCTGTGGTCGCCGAGCGCGGTCTGGTTGTCCTCGTTCGCCGAGCGGTGCCGCGTGGCGTCGAGCACGTCGTCCAGCGTGTAGCTCTCCGCCGCGCGCGCGGAGAAGAAGGCGAACTCCTGGCCTTCGCGGACCCGCACGGGCTCCACCGCGGCCTGCACGGACTCCAGTTGCGACTGGTACTCCTGATAGAGGCGCCGCCACGGCTGGCGTTCGTACTGCGCTACAAGCTCGTTCGTGCGCGCCTCGATCATGTTCTCCTGTCGCACTGAGGCCGTGGCGTGGTTGGACTCGGGGCCCTTGTCCTTTCCAGTCTTCTGCGATCGCCGCGTCGTGTTGGACGCCGCTGTGGCCGGTGACGCCGCACCGCCCGCGTTGCCGCCCAGGTGGCTCGCGGTGGAGTACTTGGGCAGGCCCGCGTTCTGACCGAACAGGCGCACGGCCTCGGCTGTGGTCTGGGCCTTGAGCTGCTCCAAGTCCGTTTGCAGCGTCGTGGCCTCGATGACGGACAGCTCCTCGAGCTCGAGCAGCTCGTCTCGGAAGAGAGCAAACGCGNCACTCGCTCTCTCGCAAGCTTCACTAATTTCAGTGTGGCTGTTTACTCCTTTGGAGACAGACAAAGAGATGAGTCATTTAAAGGAAAGAGAGAGAGAGGTGGAATGCGTGGTAGACAAAAAGTGAATGGTGTGTCGGTTCGTGCAGGTACGTTGAGAAGGGGGCCAAGTAAAGTACGCGTCATTGAGCTCAGTCAGACAGTCACTGTCTCCGCTTCGCACGCACCTTGTCCACATCTGTAGACGGTGTCAGCATGCAGGAAGAGGTGAGGTCACAACGAGAAAAGAAGGGAAGCGTTGTTGACTTGGATTTTTCTTTTTTAAAGGAAGGAGTGAAAAGTGTGAGAACGTGAATGCGTGTGTGTCTTGTAGCTCAGCGCTCGTCTATGATTAAAAAAAAAAAGGCAGCACACGAGCTACGAGTCAGACGTGGCTGGCGGCCCCGCCTCGGCTTTCCGCGGCACGTCGAAGAAGTCCTCGTAGGCATCGAGCAGGTCGGCCACGACAACTTCAAACTCACCCAGTGCCTCGTGCAGGCCCTCCATGGCCGCGCGCATGGCCAGCTCCGCCTCCGAGTAGAGCGGGGCATCGTCACTGCTCGCCGGTGGTGTCTCTGTCTGAGCCAACGCGTCGTCGACCGCGGCGGCGGCGGACTCGCCCATGGCAGGCGTGTCCAGCGCGCGCATGTCGTCGTCGAGCATCATGGCGAGCTGATCGGCAGCCTCGCTCACGTCCGACTCCGGCGCTGGGGTTGGCGTTGGTGCCGTCGCGTCGGTGGCGAGCGCAGGTGCGTCGGCGGACTCAGGGGGGCTCAGCCACGGGGCGTGCAGGCCGGCGCCGTCCTCGAGCAGATCAGACCACGGAATGCCGAGGAAGAGCGCGTCCAGCTGCCCCTCCACGCGCGACTGCACGTAGCCGCGGCAGAGCAGCTGCCGCCGGTGCACCGCCGTGCCGTCCTGCGAGGGCTCCGAAAAAGTCGACGGGCCCGCGCTGCTCACGGATGCGCTGCCCGAGAAGGCGGCCTCACCAGTCCCTGACATCACCGCTGCTGGCGGGTTCTGAAGTGTGGCGACCAGCCGGTGGCACGGACGCAGGACCGCCGTCGACCACTGCAGCGCCGCCGTGGCGCGTGCCACGTGCTTCTTGAGCAGCGCCGACCCCGTGAAGATCGACGCAAAGGCGGACTCCAGCGCAGGCGGGGCCTCGCCACGACGCGCACCAGTCGCAGTCACTGCGGTCACCGAGGAGGAGGCGCCTCCAGACGCCGTGGAGGAGCGATGCCGCCTCGTTGCTGATGTGGTGGTGGTCCTCGTCGTCGCCCTCTGCGCGGCGGCACCTCGGCGACCTTCGCCCCGGGGCGGCCCGTGGAAAGGCGCGGGTCGCAGCTGCGTCACCTGCGGAAAGGCCTCGAAAGGAAGCAGCCGCACACGCAGACCTCCACGTCGAGCGCGGCTGCCCGCCACCGTCGCACGGTACGGCGCGACCACCAGTGGGCGGGCAAGGGCAATGCGGTCGAGGAAGCGGTTCATCTCCACCGTCGGGTTCACGGTGGCGGCCGCGTTGGCCAGCGTCTCCGCCGCGAGCTGGGCGTGGTCGTGCAGGGACTGCTGGACGTGGTGCAAGACATCGCCGAGGGCCTCAGCGACGAGGCGCACAAGGAGTGACACGGCAAGCCAGAGGATGAGCGGCCTGCCAATGAGCTCCTTCTCGTCGTCCACGTACAGGCCCGAGCCGTGCGCCTGGCTAGGGTGCGAGGCCGCCGCAGCCTCCGCGGAGGCGTGCAGGCAGTCCACCATGTCCGTCATCACAGACGCGTCGAGGCCGAGGGTGTGGCGGAGGAAAAGGTACTTGGCCGCGTAGCGTGCCTTGCTGCTGGGGTTCGGCAGGTTCTCCGGCAAGCGCGCGCTCCCCGCCAGCTCCACCGCCAGGGACAGCAGGTCCAGCCAGTCCAGGTAGAGCTGGTCGTGGAGGAGGTGGCGACTGTGCTCCGGCAGGTGGGACCACACCCTGTCCACCAAGAACGGGGCCGCGTCCTCCACGTACGCGTGAAAGGCGCGCGGCAGGAGCTGTGCATCGCGGTAGAGGCCGGCCGAGTCGGCCAAGGCAGGCAGGTGACGCACGAGGGCAAGGCGACGGAGGCCGCGCAGCACCTCGAGGCACTCCGCAGTGCTGTAGCCGCCGTAGTTCTCGCCCATCGCCACCGCCAGGGACACCTCCAACGCGGGGTCCTCGAGCTCCTCGCTGGCCGCGGCCTTGAGCAGCAGCTGCGCCACGCGCGGCGGCAGTCCTACCGCCACTACCCCGCCAAGACGCCGCCGCAGCCGCAGCATCCGCGCGACGCTCTCCGCCCGGCGATTGGCGGCCTTCCAGCGCACCGTGAGAACGGGCTCGGTGCTACTCGACAGCAGCGGACCGCGCACGGCATCGGCCACCAAGCTCGGCACGACGTCCACGCCGTTGAAGCCAAGGTTCGGCTTGCGATAGGTCCGCTTCGGGTGTCCGCCCGTGTACTTGATGCGCTCGTACGCGGGTTTCCGACGCCGCGCTGGCATCCGGAGCGTGGTCCCGTCTGGCAGGAAGACCACGTCATCGTCTTCACGGCCGCCGTCGGCCAGCTCGGGAGAGGACGTGGCGAGCGAGGAAGACAACGGCGCACGTGGCTCACCACCACTGCTGCCACTACCACCACTTCGGCCTCCACTAGAGGCACTGGCGTGGGCTGTCGCGTACGGGGCACAGTGCGCCGTGAGCGCGTAGAAGCTCTCCGGCACCAGGCTCGGGCCCACCACGTCGTCCTCCTTGTCCCACTCGAAGCGGATGTCGAGCAGCTGGTCCACGACCGCGTCGGCCGGATCGTCGCCAAAGGCCGGCGCGGCCGACTCTACCACGTCCGTGCGTGTCTTCGCCAGCCTCCACAGCGTGCCGTCCCACGGGGTGCGCCAGTTCTCGCGTGGGTTGGTCATGAGGCGCGCGGCGTCGCTCGCGGCCACGATGCCGTTGGGGCCGATGCGCGGGAGGCGGAAGCCCTGCGAGCGGCGGAACTCGACCTTGAAGTAGTTCTCGAAGGGACGCTTCGACTTCTTGAGCGCCTTGCGTGCGCCGTGTTGACGGGCCGCCACACCAGCGTCCAGCATCTGGTGGGACGAGAGGCCCGGCGTCATCCATGTGGCGCGGAAGCGAATCGCACCGCCACGGCTGCCGCGCGGGGCGGCCAGTGCACGTGTGGTTGACTGCATACTCGTGCGTGTGCGTGTGTCTGTGTCTGTGTGCCTGTAGCTGTGTGAAGAGGCACCACCGAAGCCGTGAAGAGGTGACCAAGAGGCGTCTATGATGGCAGCAGATGTTCTTATTGGTACTGTTCTTTCTATGTGTGTGTGTGTGTGTGTGTATGTGTCCGTTTACTTATTCGTTTGCTCGGGGTGGTGCTTTACTGTCGTTGTTGATTGCACCACACTCTACATGTATCTAGTTCACGGAGACGCAGTCCAAAGCGCCGACCGCAGAAAATACTGAATGTATGAGGTGTGTTTGCAGAGTTGAAATCGAAGAAGGAAAGGGAAGGGAGTGAGGAGAATGGGGAGAGGCAGAGCGATTGGTCGTGTTCTGTTCGTGGAGAGGTGGCGCGGCAACATCGCGTCTCATTGACCACCGAGAAGGGAGAGGCGGAAAGGTTGTGTGCTGTTTGGAAGCATGGACTGGTTCATGTTACAAGGCAAATAGTTAATATGACGGTGTGTGGTAATGTAGAAAAGAAGAAAAAGAGTCAGCGCGCAGACGCACAGCGGATTTAGGCGTAGTTGCCCTTATTCGTCGGCCCATACGCGGGGTGGTTGTCCTTCCAATCATCCCACGCGCTGTCCTTCTTGCGCTGGCGCTCCTCAATGCCATCGGGGCCGATCGCCTCGTCCTCCTCCTGCTGGCGGTCCTGCATTTCCTGCGCCTGGTTCATCTGCCGTGCAATCTCCGCCATCTCGAGCTCGGCAAACTCCTGCAGCGTCATGGTGGGTGTGTTGCGGTCCACCATCAGGTCCTCGCGCACTTGCTGGCGGAACATCTGCTGGTTCGCCATGGCACTCAGTGCCTGCGAGGACATGCCGCCACCCCGGCGGACCACGTCCGCGTCCAGCGCCTCCGGGGCCTGCGCTGTCCCCGCGGTCATCATGCCACTGGGCAGGATCGTGTACGTCGAGCGACCCAGCGAGAGCTCACCGCGGCGCACCTTGTCGAGCGTCTCCTGGTACGAGGCGGAGATAGTCGCGCGCTGGGCGGGGTTCGTCTGCTCGAGCATCTCGGCCTCGCGCACGGAGAGCTGCAGCTGGTGGCAGGCATCGAAGATGGACCAGTGCAGCCGCGCCAGGGCCCGCTCACGCAGCACCTCCTCCTCCTCGCCGCCCTCCTCCTCGGCGGCCTCGCCGTCCTCCTCCATCAGCTCCCGCATGCGACGGCGCTTGACGCGCAGGTACTTGACCTTGCCCTCCGCCTCCGCCCACGCGCTCTTGTGCTGCGTGCACAGACGCGAGAGCTCGATGCGCTGCGTGCGCTGGTCGCGCTTGTACGTCGAGTAGCGCTCCACCGTCTGCTCGTCCGTCAGCTCACTGTTCTCCATCCACTCAAAGAACGTCTTGAACCACATGTGCGAGCGGGCCAGCAGCTCCTGCCGCGAGGCGCCGATCATGCCGTCGCTGCGCGCAGACAGCGTGGCCGCGTAGACCTCGACGGCCGTGGACGGGCTCGCTGCCTTGTCGGTGCTATCGCGGGGGTCAGTGACCGAGGCCTCGTTCTCCATGCGGCTACGCGGCTGCGTTTGCGGCAACGACGAGGACCCGATGCGTCCGTCAGCCGCCACGGCGCTCGCCGGTGCGTCGGAGCCCTGCAAGCGTTGATAGAGGTCGGCAATGACGTAAGGAGCCCAGAGCATCTCAAGCGCGGTGGTGGAGTAGTCGTCGAGCGCGTCGTTGGCGGAGAAGGCGCCGATCGACAGCAGTCGCATCCACAAGTCCTCCAACTCCACGACCAGGCCGCGAATGCCGCGCTGCAGGATGGCGTCGTAGCTTGCCAGAGAAGTGTTGAGCACCTCGACCGTGTACACCTCGCACAGGTCGTTGAAGTGGCCCTTCACAGTGGTCCCGCTGCTGGCAGAAAGAGTCTCGGCCATGGCGTGGTGACGGTGTGAGTGAGAAGAAGAAGACAGAAGAGAATGTGTGTGGAACAGGACTGTGTTAGTGTGTGCTGCAAGCCCACGAAGAAGAAGAAACAACGGTGCAGGGGAGTTCCCGTCTGATGTGTAAAATTGTATACTCTGTGCATTGGGGGGGGGAGAGGGAGCAAAGCATGCATCAGGCGGGTAGGAGGGAAACGGAGAATTGCAAAAATGAGGTATAGTTTGGAGCGTGACGCGTAGGGCCGTCACTGTGTGGAGCGAGGGAGGAAGAGAACAAGAAATGATCCCTCCGACCATTTTGATGGTGATATCTCTAGCCGAAAACGGAGGTGAGAGAGTGGACAGTTTATGCAGTCCTTTATTTCTTATTTTTTGTGTTTGTGTGTGAAAGTGTGTGTGTGTGTGTGTGTGTGTGTGTGCAGGCTGAAGTGCCTCTGACATCAAGACACCTACCCCGTGTAGCGTGGCCCGGGGCCGCCCGTTTTCTTGAAGGCGTACTCGACAGTCGGGTGGTCAAGCAGCACGTCGTGTCGGAGCTGCTGAATCGGCGACTGCTCCTTGGTGTGGCGAGCACGCTGACGCGCCTGCGCACGCTCCTTCGCGTCCTCTTCGAGGTCCTCCTCGGTGAGACCCGTGCCAGGCCGCGCGCGCGCCTGCCGCCAGCCCAGCGTCCCCTGGTCGTCGTCCTCGTCGTCTGCCGCCGCGCCGTGCGGGCCCGGGCCGCCGCCCTGCGAGAAGGTCGGCTGCTGGTTGAAGTCGTCTGGGCGAATGCTCGACGCACGCACGGCAAAGCGCTCCGTCCAGAGGTCTGCCACGTCCGGCAGTTTCGACATGAGCGCGCAGCGGCGCAGTGCCGAGCACATGGTGACCTTCATCGCGGTGCGGGTTGGGAGCGGGATGCCGTCGGACTCCTCGCCGAGCTCCTCCCACAGCGTCTCCCCCCTTTCGAGGGCCTCCAGGCGCTCCTTCGCGTGCGGGCTGCGGGCGAGCTGGATAATGAGCTTGCTCTCCGTCTCCAGGGTCGTGCCTCGTGAGGCCCGCACGCTGCGCTGCTTGTTGAGTCGCTCCCGGAGTTCCGACGAGGTGTGCTCGTCCATCGTCAGGAACATCTTCAGTGGGACACGCTTCGACTCGGGCTGGTCCTGCAGCGGTGGCGGCGGTGACCCTGCGCCGTGCGGGGTCGAGTGGGAGGGCCCACCCTGTCCCTGGCTGTTGCCCTGCCAGCGCCCGCCACTAAAGCCAGCCTCAAACAGACACGCCGAGCTCGCCTTGAGCACTCCGCAAGACCGCCTCGACAGTATGCGTTGGGTCGACTGCATCGAGGAATATGGGTGTGTGTATGTGTGCAACACCGGAACAAGAACAACAAGCGGTGGGGGAATCACAACCAAAACAAGAAGAAAGACACGCTGATCAGGTAGGACACGTGGAAAAAGAGTAGAGAGGGAGGAAGGGGAGAGCGGGAAGAAGCGATGAAGCTGATGCTAAAGGGGAAAATGGTCCAGCTTGTGCGTTGTGCGTGCATGCGTGGAGACGCACCACGACGGCGTAAGTTTGTCAGCACGGTGGAAGGGAGTATCCTCACGCAGGTTTCTCAGCCGACGCGATACGGTCGCGTGCCTCTTCAGTCCACACACACACACACTCACGCACCTCTGTTAGTGCGCAGTTTTTGTGTTGGGGTTGAGATTTGCACGAGACGGTGGTGTTTCTTTTCGTTAGGGGTGGGCATCTCTGCGTGGGTATTTGTGGGTGTGTGTTAATCGCAATTATCAAGGAAAGAGAGAAAAAAAAAAGAACAAGGTGAGGAGAAGGGAGCCGTGCTCGGTCAGAGGTTCTCCATGCCCTCCATGCCGAACGACATGCCCTCGTCGTTGCCCTCCTCTGGGCCGTCCCTGTCCTGGACCTCGGCCTCGTCGGCCACCTGCAGCGTCTCGTCCAGCTGCGAGCACAGGTTGGTGATGTAGGCGATGTCCTTGATGTCCACAGGGCGGAACGTCACCAGGTTGTAGTCGTACAGAATGGAGGCAAGCTGGCGCACCATGGCTCGCCAGCGCGGCGTCAGTCGACTGACGTCCATGTGGTCAAAGTCGCACATGCAGAAGTGCTCCAGGACATCCTCCTTGAACTCTTGGCTGAGTAGGTCACACTTGCTGAGGATGTTGATGAACGGACAGTCAAAGTGCACCATGCTAGAAAGTGAGAACATGCAGCCCGAGATGAACTTGCCCGCATCCGCCGTCGTCGACAGCGCGTCGAGCAGGTAAAGGACGGTGGTGTAGTAGCCCTCACGCTGCAGCAGACGCACAAAGCCCGGGACCGCCGGTTGGTTCGACAGCACCTCCACTTGCCCGGGCATGTCGACCACAAGGAAGTCCTCCGCGTAGTCGCCGAGCTGGTCGACGACCCAGGTCTCGCCAGTCGTGACGAGGTACTCCATGCAGAAGACGAGGCCACCGTTGGGGCCGAGGCCCATGCCCTCCATCGCATCGTCCAGCGAGATGAGATCGCGGATGTCGATGGACGCCTCGTACGGGAGGTCCTCCGCGGCGGGATCCATGTTGGCCAGGTGCACGGCGCGTCCCTTGGCAGCGTACTGCTCGGCAATGACGCCGCACAGTGTGCTTTTGCCCGACCCAGCCGGCCCGATTAGCACCACTGCGTACTTGCCCATGGCCTAAAGATGGTACGCCTCCTGTGCTTATATTATTTTACAGTGTTTGTTTTCGTTTCGAGTGTGTCTGTCCTTTTGCGTCTGGAAAAAGGGGGGGGAACTAGATGAGGAAGTGCGCGAAAATGGGAGAAGGGCAGAAAGAAGAAGAAAGTGGTTGGGTGAAGGTGGTGATGAACAGACACGCATAACGAACGAGTGCAACATTTGTGTGGGTTGATCCATACAGAGCACTGTTTTCTTTACGTGCATCGGCTCCCTCCGCGTGCGCACGGGTACGCATGATAAATGTAGACAGACTTGCTCTCATAGAAGAGACCCAAGAGCACTGGGTGGCGCCAGATAGACAGTCTCACTGTACTCTTTTCTTCTTGGTTGGCTGGTGTTGGATCTGATTGCACGTTCACGTTTGAAAAGTACGAGGTACGCCAAAAAAAAAAACATTTACACGCATACACACACACACACACACACACACACACACGTCAAGTCTAGGGTCACAGCTGTCCGTGCTTCGGTGGTGCGGCTTACTCGTTGTCCTGCTCGGTGTGGCGACGAATCTCCTTCGCGAGGTCGTCCTCCGAGGCCAGCCCCAGCTCGGCACGGCTCAGCTTGGGCACACCGCCGTGTGGGCCGCTCTCCGCCACGCCAAAGGTGCCGCCGCCCCTCTGCAAGGCCTCGACGGCCACCTGCTCGCCCGTCGCCGTGTCGACAAAGTACTCGGGGGCGTGGCGCTCTGGCGCGGCCTCGCGTGGTGTGTAGTTCTCGGTGATGGGCACCTCGCTGGACGCCTCGGGCGCGGCGTGACCGTCCTCGCCGCCGTCCTCACGGGCTCGCTTGTGCCCGGGCGCCTCAGTGCCGTGCACGAGGTCCGCGCTCATGTACGCCGGGGTGGCGGCACTGCTCGAGGCCGCACTGATGGGGGTGGTAGTCGCAGGCCGCACGTAGCCGTTGCCCGCGATGGGCGGCTTCGGTGCGCTGCCGGCCATTGGTGGGCGCGGTGGGGTCCCGCGCGCGGCCTTCGGGGCGGTGGGGGGTCGCAGGTAGTTCGACCCGCTCGGCGGCGGAATCGTGTGCGAGGGGGCAGAGATGTCGTCCAAAGCGGTGGGCTCGCTGGAGGCGGAGGCGGCCACCGTCGCGGGGCTGAGGTAGCGCTGGCGGCGGCGCTCGTTCTCCCGCGAGGTGGCCGACTCCGGCACCGCCCCATCCAGCGAGAGGTCACTGAGGCTGAACGACTTGACGACCTTGAAGGAGTTCCAGTGCAGCTTCGCGCGGAGCTGGTCGTCGGTGAGGAGTGCAGCCTTGCGACGCGCAATCGCGGCCTTGGCGAACTTGGACTTCCCCGCGACGAGCGTGCCGAGGACGTAGTCGCGCGACTCGAGCTGCTCCAGGCGCGCCTCGGTCTCCTCGGGATCAAAGGTGAGGATGCGCTTGTACGACTCCACGAGCTTCTCGAAGGTGTCGTGCCGGCTGTCGTCGTTTTGCAGAAAGCGGAAGATCGCGTTGGTGCGCTGGCGTGCCATGATGGACGCGACAAACGGCTGGCCGTACTTGGCGGCGTACTGCGCCGTGACGGACATGACCTCAAAAATGAACGGCGGCATGTCGACGGAGCCGTCCTTGAGGTCCAACGAGTAGACATTGGGGAAGGGGTCCGTCATGTACAGGCGCGCCTCCTCCTCCGCCTGATGCAGTGCGGCTTCCCGCTTGGGGTCGAGCTTGGCGGTGCCGCCGACTGTGCGGGTGATGCCGCCCACACTGGTGATTGTCGTGTTGGACGTCCCTGCCGGGGACGCCGCCGCCGCGCCGTCCTTGGCAGCGGACGACGAGGCAGCCGCGTTCTTCTCGGCCTCACGCTCGCTCGCTGGCTTGGCACGGAGCTCGGTCAGCTTGCTCAGGAAGTACGGGTACAGGATGTGCGAGGGGTCGAGAAACAGCACCTGGTCGCGCTTTGGAGAGCTGAGCAGCTTGGAGATGGCGTTCTCGGCCGTCTGCATGTCCATGAGACTCAGGCGTGCGGCCAGTAGGTCAATCTTATCGCGGAGCACTGGTCCAGGGACCACAATGGTCGCCAGGCCTTCTTCCTCTGACATGATTACGTTCGGCGGAAAACAGCACTACTTATTTAACACGAAAAAAAAAACACGAGCGCAGCGGAGAAGAGACGACCAGGCGTTCGTCTAGATCGGAAGGGCCACCTCTTGGGTTGCTTCATTCATCCGTCATTTGTTTGTTTGAGTGGTGGTGTACGTGTACGGAGGAGAGAGAGGAGAGAGAAGGGAGGAGGCGGTGTGGGGGGAATGTTGAAGAGGCGGTGCTGTGAAGCAATCGAAAAACGCAGAGTTGAAAACATTTTTGCGGGCTCTTGGCTTCACCCGACGTGGCAGGATGAGGGAGGAAGTTCATGAGCTGCACACGCCGTTCGCACTTCTCATGCTCGCGCACTCACGTGATAGGTGAGGTGCAACAGGCAGCTTCGGTCGCTGTGTCGCTGCACGGTGGGAAAGCAGGTAAGGTGTGCTCTCGTTTTCTCATTCTCCACCGTTTTTCTTTTTTCAGACGACTGTATGTGTGGGAGGGGGGGAACTCCTTTTCATTCCTTGTTTGTGTGTGTTGGTACTTATGTATGTGGTGATGAGTAGTGTGGTAAAAATGACGAAAGAAACAGACGGTGGCGTGTGCCGGAAGCCGCTCTCTTCCTTTTCCTCCACGAGCATTCAGCTCTTTCTCTATCCATGTATGCAGTCTTCCTTGACATCTCTCTGTCAGGCTTGTTTGTGTGCTTTTTCAAGAGGCGGTCTATGAAGCGTGTGCCATTCACATTGATGGCCACAGGCAGGGGGCTCGCCCTCGTTTTACTTCATCTTGAAGTAGAGGACAGACGACGCCAGGGTCGGAGACCGCGTATCAACGAGCACCAACGCACCAGTACGCTCGAACGACGGCACGCACACGAGCCGCACGCCCGGCGCAGCAGTCGACGCCGGCTCAGCAGATTCCTCGTTGACCGCCGCTGCAGCGGCGGCGCCCGTGTTTCTCTCGTCGCTGCATCCCACCATGCGCGCCTCCATGGCATCCAGCTCGTCGAGCGTGGCGTACTGTGTCTCGAAGCACGGCTGATCGCACGCAATGAAGCAGTGAGGGGCGCGGGCGAACACAAAGGGGTCCTCCTCGCGGAACGGGTAGCTGAAGAGCGTGTTCGGGGCCGTCGGACACACGCAGCCAGAATGCGCGACCATCGCCACCGTTTCCAGGCGCGTCGGAAACTTGGTCTCGCGCGCAACGTCGTTGATTCCCTGACCGGAGGACACCAGAAAGACGGGGCCGTGCGCGGCCTCGGCAGTCCCGCTCGGCGAGACGGAAAACTCAAAAGGGTTCGTGACCAGCCGCAGCGTCGAGTACCGGGAGGCGGTGGGCAGCAGCAGCGGGTGCAGCGGCTGCTGTGGCTGGAAGGCGTCCGACATGTCGTTGTCGCCCGGCATCAGCTCCACCTCCACGCTGGAGGCCAGCTGCGCCAGCACCTCGTCCAGCTGCCGCATGAGGGTCGCCGATGTCACGGCGCCGTTGGCGTTGGCCTTGTCGCTGTTCATTCGGGCGTGGTCGGACGGGTCGAGCTTGACCTTCTTCTTGAGCTTCAGCTCCTCGGTCGGGGCGATGCTGTTGCCGCCAATGACGAGTCGGCTGATGCACCTGGACTTCTCCAGCATCGCCGCGTCGGTGATGTTGCCGCAGATGAAGTCGACAAGGAGGCCCAGGAAGGTGCGCGCGCGAACAGACTCGGGTTTGGCCGCATCCAGCACATTCACATTGAGACCACAGACAAACGCAATGTAGCACGGCTCCTGTGCGGCGGCCGTGGCAGTCGTCAGTGGGCGCGGCACGTAGCACGATTGCAGCCCGCACAGGCACACGCGCTCCACGTTGAGCTTTCCGTTCGGCTGAAGCGCGCCGTAGACGCCGATCACGACGCCAGTGCAAAACAGGCTCGCCTTGACACCCTGGAGCACCACGCGGCCACTGCTGTCCTCGAGGAGCACCTCGTCCTCGTCAGTGCACAGACTGTAGTGCTCGTCCATCGCTGCCCGCTCCACCGTGTCCACAGCGCCATCCTCCCCGTCATTGTTGCTGCTCGGAGCGGCGATTTCCTCGCGGTTGTTGTCCACGACATCCTCCATCCCGCCGTCTTCGCCATCCTCGTCACCCGCATCAACGCGGACAAGCTCCTTCTGGTACTCGTCCAGAAAACGGGGCAGCAACTTCATTTGCTTGTAGACGACGCCGACGCATAACGACGGCACCCCGGCCGCCAGCTCCAGCACGCGGCAGGTGGTGGGAGTCACGCCTGGGTGCTCCTTCCGGACCACACGCTGGATGTTGGACGAGGCCACGGGGTGCTGAGCCTCCATCCGGCATCGATACATGGGAGCATATTGCTGAGAGAATTCCAGAGAGCGCAGCAGGAAACGCTTGCTTGTGCGGGTGATGGGACACACGGCACGTGTATCTTGCGGCTCTGACATGGCTGTGCTGTCTGGTCGTAATTTTACTTGTTTGCTGCCGCCACTTGACGAGTTTATTCTTGCGGGAAAGGCTGTGTGAACAGTGCAGTGCAAGAGGGGAGAGAGAGAGGGAGGGTGTGAAGTGAGAAAGTGATGCAAAAGGCGGGAAGAGACAACAGCGGCGTTTCGCAGCCACGCTCCCTCAGGCAGTGTATCAAGTCTCTAACAACAGCAAGAAAAAGAGTTGTCACAGCTACAATACCACTGGGCCTTTTTGCGCGCAGAAAACAAAATAAAATTTGGGTTTCGTTGAAGTGTCGGCCAGTCGGAACTTCAGGGCTGCCGTGCAGGCCGATGTGGTGCGGCATCCTCACAAGTGGGATATGAACAGCGGCGGCGGCGAGTAGAGGAGATGAGCAGGAACGGGGGTTGCCCTCTGCTCATCACGTTTGTTTTTGTTGTTGATGTTGTGTATTTGCTCTGCTCAACATGTTCTATACGAGGAGAAGAAAAAAACAAAAAGAAACAAAAAATGCAAAGTCAAACGACGCGGATAAGACGCAACAGAGAGACAGCAGAGGAGTGGCATTAACGGTGTTTTTAAAATACTTACGTTTCTTTTCTGTGGTTTCTGTTGTTGTGTTTGTGCCTGTGTATTTCTCATCTCCTTGCGTTGGAATACCTCAGTTGCTTGAACAAAAAAAATTAGGATGATTACTGAGTGAGCCTTTCTCGACTTTGTCATCTGATTCGAAGCGTCATCCTTCATCGTCTGACTGATCTTTTTCTTTCTTTCTTCGTCTTCCTTTCCTCTTTCTCCTGTCGTTTGTCTGGTGGAGCCTGGACTAGTTTGCCAAGGAAAAAGAGAGCGAGTGAGAAAAAAAAAGGTCAAAGAAGTGGAAACAAGCATGCAGTTCTGAGAAGCAAAGAGAGAAGGGGATTCGTCTCTTGCTCCTCCGTCGATTCCACTTCAGATTCGTTCCTCTCTCTTCTCCCCGTCGTCAATTCTCCCCTTCCGTGTCCCTGTGCTCACACGAGTGCTTTGCAACGCGCAAGACGCTGTTGTGCGTCCAGGTTCATGTGTATGTGTGTCTGTCAGTCTCTGCGCGCGGAGGAAAGAGGGGGAGAGAGAGAGAGGGTGACGCGCTTTAGTCGTCGTCGCTGTCCACGAGCGCGGCGTTCTCGGCCGCCTGGCGCTCAGCCGCGACCATCGCGCGCTGCTGCTCGGACATCACCACCGCCTCCGCCTCGAGCACGGGGGCCGCCGTGAGCTGCAGGTTCGGGTTGTTGGCGAGTTTCTTCGCCAGCCAGACGAAAGGCTTCTCGAAGTTGTAGTTCGACTTGGCGGACACATCGTAGTACTGCAGGTTCTTCTTGCGGTGGAACATGATCATCTTGGCCTTCACCTGGCGGTCAGCGCAGTCTACCTTGTTGCCCACGAGCACGATCGGGATGTTGTCGCAGACGCGGGTGATATCGCGGTGCCAGTTGGGCACGTTCTTGTACGTGTTACGGCTGGTCACGTCGAACATGATGATGGC
The DNA here is from genome assembly GCA_030849645.1 of Wallacemonas sp. Wsd. NCBI lineage: Eukaryota > Euglenozoa > Kinetoplastea > Trypanosomatida > Trypanosomatidae > Wallacemonas > Wallacemonas sp. Wsd. The sequence continues at coordinate 15,996 of JASANQ010001249.1, read as the reverse complement.
GCACTGGCCCTCAATGTAGTAGCCATCGCGCAGGCCACCGAACTTCTCCTGACCGGCAGTGTCCCAGCAGTTGAAGCACACGACACCACAGTTCGTGTAGAAGGTCAGGGGGTGAACATCCACGCCCACAGTCGCGACGTAGCGCTTCTCAAACTCGCCTGTCAAGTGACGCTTCACGAAGGTCGTCTTGCCCGTACCGCCATCGCCGACGAGAATCAGCTTGAAGGTCGCAATCGGCTCCTGCTGCATAGTGACGAAGAGATTTGTTTCTTTTAAAGTGCGTCCTCCAAGAAGAGAATATGCTTTTTTTCTTTGCTTTGCTTACTGGAGCGTTTTTTACAGCTTGCGCTTACGAAATTATGTGCTCTGAAAAAAAATGAAAAGAAGGGGGAGGGGGAAAGAACAGCGAACAGTGAACGGTGGGTGGAGGTGGAGAGAGGTGAATACTGATGGGGAAAGAGGACATTGTCGCGCATAGCACCACATTGCGGGCGGTTGGACAGCACAAACACGCCAAAAAAAAATATGTAGGCACGGAGGGAGAGAGCGAGCGAACACACGTCTTCGTGTTGGTCTCCACAGACGTGAGCCAACAGCGCTCTCTCTCTCTCCGTCCGTCCGCGAACGCTGTGAGAGACATGTCGAAAGGAAGAAATAGTCGATTCGCAAAACAGATTGTCACTCGTTCATTTGGGGGGGGAGAGGAAGGCACACGCACGCGCTCTTTCTTACTTGACGTAAGTACGGAAATAGAGCGGCTCGTGCGCGTTGCCTCCTGTGGCTGTGATGCTCTCTGTCAAGTATTTGTTGTCGTTGTTGGTGGGATTCATGGTTTGATGGAATTGAAAAAGAAAACAACGAAGTGAGGATATTCACACACTGGGAACTGACAAACTGCACGCGGCACTCCCTCTGTCGCGACATTGGTGTACATAAAAGAAAGAGAGAAAGGGAGGCAGGGGAGAGGTCACACCCCTGTGGCCACTTGGAGTTCTTTTGCCCACAATCACACCATCACCGGTTTCAACGTCTCTTCGGTCATGCCTCACATCTAGGAGAGAGAAAAAACAATTGTAAATTGAGAAGCACCAAAGGAAAAGACACAGTGCGGAGAAGGGGATGGTTCACTGGCTGAAAAAAAAAAAAAGATCAACCAGTGACGAGAGCATCTGAACGGCCGATACGGAGGGTAGGGGGGATGGGGGGTGAAGCAGCCCGGGGGAGAAAAGTGCAGCACGACAAGACAATGGAGGAATGGCACAGCGTTTGCTTGCGACCCAAAGAGAGGGAGAAAAGCAACAGGATGGGGGGATTCTAAATGTCGCTGTCATCCGAGTCGTCGCTGTCATCAGAGAGGTCGCTATCATCGTCGTCGTCATCGTCATCGTCGCTGCTCGTCGACAAATCGGAGCTGCCATCGTCGTCGCTTTCTACAGGACGCATTGCCGACATGCCTGAGCGTGGGGCAAGTGCTGCATCGCGCGGGGCCAGTGCATGGTCCCCTGGGCCAGCGCCACCGACGCGGGCACGCCGCATGTTGGCGACTGCGTTGTCGTCGTCATCGTCGCTGTCGACAATAGGGTGGCCCCGCTGCTGGATCTGCTGCTGCCGCCACGCAAGCTCATCCGAGGGGGACGGCCGCGTGCGACCCATGGCATTTTGTGGTCGCACGCCGACATCATCATCATCCTCACTGGACTCCTCCTCACTGCTCCCCTCGTCCGCAGCGTCACGCACGTTGTTGCGGCGCGCGGGGCCAATATCGTCGTCATCGTCGTCGTCGCTGTCAGGCACACGCGCGCTGCCCTTGGCAGCCCTTCCGCCCTCCGACTTGATCGAGGTCAGCATTTCCTTGCGCAGGCGCTCACGCATCACGCGAAGCTTCGTTTCCTGCTCCTCCAGCATCGCGTCTTCCTTGGCGTTGTACTTGGCCAGCTGGTACTCCAGGTACTCCAGGTTGCGGTACTGTTCCAGGTACTTCATGAACTGCTCCTGCAGCTCGGCCTCGTGCTTTTCGTACTCCTCCAAGTACGCCGGGCGGACGGCGCTGAGAGACCGGAAGCGCTTCTGGGCGCGCTCGACCTGGATCTTCTTGTTCTCAATCTTCTGCTCAAGCGTGGTCTCATCGGCGGACAGGTTGGTGATGGACTGCTGGAGCTGCTCCACCTGCTGCGAGACACTCGTCAGCAGCTCGCGAAGGCGCCGCTCGAACTCGCCGACCTCGGTGGCGCGGGACAGCACACGCTGACGCTCGCCACGCGCGGTCATCTCCTCCTCGATCATGAAGAAGAGGCTGCTACCGTCTGCGGTCAGCGCGCTGCACAGCTGCTGGACGCCCTTCGCGTCCGTCGCGTTTTTCTGAGCCGCCATTTGCTGCAAGCCAGTGAAATCGGGGTCCTCCTCCTCAGTCGCCCGCATGGCGTCTTTCAGGACATTGGCAAGCTTCAGCATTTCCTGCACAGCGTGGCCGTCGGCCTGGTACAGTTTCTTGATGTTGAGCTTGATGCGGCCCTTCACCAGGGCGACCTCACAGACTTGCTTGAAGAAGGTGATGCGGTCGTTTTCGCGCTCAATGTTGTACGACACCTCCGCAGAGGGCTCGTACCGCTTGATGAGCCAGTACAGACAGTCGGCCACGAGCTCGACGTTTGGCGTGCGGAACGAGTCCATACTAATAAGCCGGGGGTACCCCAGGAGACGCATGGTCTCCGAAAAGGAGCGTAGCTCACGGAAAGACATGTTTAACGCTGTGTGAAACGGGCAGACACGGGTGTGTACGGTGGTGTTGTTTCTTTTTCTTTTATTTTTTTCTTGTTTGCCCAAGTAGCGGTGGGAGGTGGTGGATGAGAGGTGAGAACGAGTGAGGTGGCAGGGACGAGGGACGAGGGAAAAGAGAGAGAGACAAGTGCTCGAGACGGTGCGGTGGCAATCGCGCCTCCGCCAGGATGTGAAATGTGCGAGAGCTTTGTCTGGTCGGGGGGAGTAGGTCGGTGGACGTGGACTGCTTGGAGTGTTCGTTCGCCTCATCGAGTGAGCAGGAGTGACGCAGATGATGGGGAAAAAAAGGATAAACTGTGGGGGCAAAAAAAAACTCTGTAGATATAGTGCACGAATGCAGCAAAATGGGTCGGCCTTACGCTGCCACCCTACACGCTCAAAATGATTTTCGATGCAGCTGAGCGCGGCGCTGCTGCTGGTCGCTTAGCCGTCTTCTTGGCTCTGGGCTTCGCAGCGGGTGTGGAGATGGGCTGCTCCAAGGCACTGTTGTCGTCATCGTCGCCTTGACTCCCAGGGGTTGTCTCTTGCGCGGCGAAGATGTCATCAAAGTCGAGGTTCAGTAGCTCCTCGGGTGTGGCACCACCAGCACCTTGGCTCCCGGCCGGCGCCGAGTCGCCAGATGCGCGTCGACCATCGGTGCCGTACTCTCTCGTGTCGTCGCTTGTCAGCAACCCACTGCCGCCGAGCGGGTCATTCTGCGCGGCATCGCGCAGCTCCTGCTCACGCATCCGCTGTCGAGCTTCCTCGTCGAAGAAGCGAGGTACCAGCTGATCGCGCGGAGAGAGCTCATCGTCGCCGTAGCGGTCCAGGGTGTGGTACAAGGCATCCCACGTCATCTTAGCATCGTTGCCGGCCCGATGCGCGGGCAGTGTCATGGGGACCTTGAGCCACTGCACCAGGTCGCCCAACTTCCAGGACGGCGGGTGCTTGTCGACTGTGACGGGTCGTCGTCGGTGGGCATCGCGGATGAGATGGATGGTGTCGCCAAACACAAACGACGCCGGCAACTGTTGGTGGAACTTCTCCAATGTCCATTTGATCAGAGAGACGTCGGCCAGCTTGCCACCGTGCGAGAGGAGCAGGATGCGGTGCTCGGCACCAGGCAGCTCGCCCGGCTCCGGGGTGTTCACGAACTGAAGGAAGCGTTCCCAGGCCTCTAGAAACGGGAGGCCATCCTTCTCCAGCATCCGCTCCGTGATGTGGGTGAGTTCGACAACCTCGGGGCCCATCTTCCGACCACACGCCGGCTTCACCAGGCACGAGAACGTCTCGTCCCGCGCGGGCGAGTAGAGGCCGAATTCTGTAATGTCCTCGGTAGGACCGTCAGCAGTGAAGACGGGTGGTCCGGTGAACTCCATGTCAAACGCGTAGACGCGAAAAGGGACAGACAAGTACCGCTCATACACCAGCTGCTTCAGCAGGTTGGTGCACAGGGAGCCCTCCATGGCGAGCAACTTCGCCTCTGTCACGCCCCGTTGCTCCATCTCAGGGCGGCAGTGCTCCAGGAGAAACCCACGCTGTGCGGCGATCGGAGGTGTAATGCCGAGCTGCAACTGCGTGAGGGCCTCCAGTGGAGTGAGATTGCTCCTGGTCACTACGGTGCTCGATGCGCGCTGCCATAGGCCTCTGCACCGCAGCATGTCGCTTGCAGAGCACAAGGAAAGAAAGAAATTGGCAAAGCAAAAAGACCGCTGCACGGCGCCGTGAGCCCAGAGCAGCAACAAAAAGAAGAAAGTAGGCAGAAAACGAGCTTTTGCACAGCTGCTCGAACTTCACAGAGCCATCAACAGAAGGAGGGGAAAGAAGAAGAAAAGAGTGTGTGAGAGAGAATGGGTGAGTGACGTTCAGAAAATATCCACATGAGGATAGCGTGCGCAAAACAGATAGAATAGCCACGCGGCTGGGTGTGCGTTTGTCTAGTTGAGCGTGTTGTGGTTGCGATTCAACAGTGGTGAGTGAAGTCAGTCCGGTGATGCTGAACAGAGAGAACAAGCACGAGGTCGACAGAAGGGAGCGCACAAGAAAAAAAAAACACGAAATGTGGCAGCAGCTCTCAATGTCACTGGGAGGGGTGACTGCGTGATGATGTTGCATCCGGCTGTGTCGCGGGAAAGGGGAGGCGGAAGGTGGTCTCTAGCCGGGAGCCGTGCCACTCCTTCTCGGCCTCGGCCTCCACGCTGGCCATCCACGGTGGGAAGAAGGGCTTCGGGGCCGTCTCAGAGTGGAAGCGCAACGGAACGAGCTCTTCCGATGGTGCCACGCCTGGTGACTTGGTGAGGCGCACGAGAGCGCGAAAGTCGCCAGTGGCGCCACCAAACACCAGCGGAGGCGTCGCTGTGAGCAAACCGAGGCGAACGTGCAGGTACAGCGCAACTGACTTGCCTGCCTCTGTGCTGCCTGTTGCTGTGGCATCCTCCATCACTTTGCGAGGTCGTTTGCGCCACGTGAAGAAGTGTTTGGCCCGCGACACAGGGGCCAGTGCAACGTCGACAGCAGTCGCGTCACGCAACAAAGCGGCGGCAAAGTGATTGAGCGGTGCGCGTGCTGGGATGGTGGGCCCGCGAGTGACGGAGGAGGCTGGTGCCAGGCAAGAGTCCTCCTTCTCCCACGCGGCAATCAACGGATTGAGTAGGGGACCGCGGCGCACTGACGTCACAACGACCCAGTCGCCGACTTGTACGTCGAGGTCTGAGCGGAAGTGTGGCAAGTACACCTGCAGCATCGCTAGGGGAAGCGGGCCTGGAGTGGGTGGCACGCCAATAATGCCGCTGCTTTGCGTCTCACTGCCCAAAGCCTGTCCGTCGTCTCCGAGCATCCTCCTGTATGGCAAGTCTTGCTGAGCACAAATTGCACAAGCGCACACTGAGAGAGACAGTCCGCACACGCACGCACAAGCGCACGTGACCTCTCTGTTGTGGATGGCGTATTTGGTCGAAAGTGTGTGCTGCGTGTCGTTGCTGCGTGTCAGCGCATCGCCGCTTGGAAATCGGTGGCAATCTCTCTCTCTCTCTCTCTCTCTCTCTCTCTCTGTGCGTGTGAGCAATGGTGATGGTGGTGGTGGGTGTTTGGTGAGCACAAAAAAAAAGTGAAGAGAGGGAAAGAAAGAGGAAGTCGAAAAACAGAAATCGGAAAAAGGGCCCAACTGATGCGGGGCAGTGAGGAGGGCTCGTGGAGAGGAAAAATTTGGTCACACACTGCTCTCTGCGAGCGTGCCTGTCCGTGTCCGAGTAGGTACATGTTCACGCTGTCAACGTGGGGTGCCACGATTCAAATACGCATTGTGCACGCCCCGCTAGAGGGTGCGTGTGTGTGTGATCGTCGTCAACGCAAAACGTGCACGTGTTTCCCTGTCAACGCATGAGTGCATTCGTACAAGTGTGCGAGAGGGTATCGCAAGATAAAGCAAAAATGTTCTAATGTGTCGGAGGCAGAAACCCTTTTTCTTTTCTTTTCCTTTGCGCTTTCGATGTGTTTCGATTTTTCCGTGTGTGTGTGTGTGTGTGTGTGTGTGTGTGTGCGCGCTTTTTCATTGTGTCAAGTACGGTAGGACGATCGGGCGACGTTGTTGTTGTTCTGGGACCAAGCTGGGCAGAGTGGCACGCGCCGCTGTCGCCTTGGCGCAGACAAACCAAGTTAATGCTCGGATGACACAGGGAGTGAGTGGGCGTGGTGCACTTCGGGTTCTCACGCAATCAGCTTGAGCCCCGCGCGCGCGAGATGCCACGCACCGCAGGCCGTGCAAAGAAGAAGAAGCACGAACACAGTGACGACAATCACTCGCTCCCATGGCTCAAACTCAGCAAGCCCAAGATCGTTGCCCATACGCATAAAGAAGAGCTCCACGGGGCCGCGATGCCGGCGCACGCGAGGGGTGACCTTGTCATAGGTCTTCGACTTATCGGGTGCGGGGTATGACTTGGTGGCCTGAGGCATGATTGACGGTGATCTGTGAACGACGAGAGGGGAAAACGATTGGATACGGAAAGAAGGGGAGAAGGAAGGGAAGCGCAAGCAAGCAGTTAGCTGGGGAATGAGATTGCTTTGTCACAGAGAGAAGTGTCAACAGGTCGATATGGAGATGCAACGTTCACTGGGAGAAAGGGGACTGCGCAAGTCCAGTCAAGAAAAAAAAAAGTGCGGTAGACAGGTGGATGAGGTCAAAGAGACGTGAGGGAGGAGGAATGTGTGGGGTTTCTCGTGCGAATCATATTGTTGCTAACTGTTTCCAAGGTGTGGTCTGTAGACCTTTTTCCTATTGTCCTTTTCGGCCATGACTCGAGAGGTTTGCTCGGCGAATGGGAAAGAGGGGGAGGGCAGTTTTGTGCTTTCCTTGCATTTTCTCTGTACGTTTTGGTGTGCTCGTTTTGGTTTGTGCCACGACCTGCGAATGCGGCAAGTCGAATCTCGCCTCCAACGCTAGCCTGGGTATGAGGGATGGTCAGCGGGACTCGAACGAAATTAAAATTCGTGCAACGGCCTTTGAGCAGCGGAATCAGCTTTATGTTTACAAGACAAGATAAAGCAAGAAGAAGGTCGAGTGATGAAGACGTCAAAAGAGTGTTATCGTTTTCGTGATTTTCGTGGAATCATTCGCCGTGTCGTTCAGTTCGTCACTGAGCCTCTGCTCTTCGTTAGCTGATTGGCAGGCAACTACTACGCTATGCAGGCTACAGAATGAATAAATAAAAAACGGCGCTGCGTAAAAAGGGGGTCTACTCCGCCGGCTGTCTCTGCGGGAAAATCCACGGCACCAAGAAACCGGTTTGGGCGCGATACAACGCCCAGCCAGGGTGACGGCTCATGCGCTCCTCCTTCCGCAGCATGTACGGGAGAAACAGCCCGGTCCACACCCAGCCGAGAACCGCCCAGGAGGACGCGTGTGCAGAGACGTAGGCAAAGGAACCGTAAATCATCATCTCGCCCAGATAATTGGGGTGGCGAACAGTTTTGAAGAATCCGTCCGTAATGAGTCCCTTGCGCTCTCGCAGAGTGAAGTACTTTTGACAGTCCGCACCAAACATGAGGCAGAGGCCCAACGCGTACACAATGGTCGCCGCGCAGAGCTCGCCGTTGCTGCGCTCGGCTGCCGGGGTTCGTGCAATGGCGTTGTACGCGATTCCCCAGTACGGGCCGAGCACGAGGCCAAACGCACCCAGGGCACTGCCGATCGTGATCTTGGGCTCCCACTTCGGATCGGGAAACGCGAGCTCCTTGAGCAGCCAGCACAGGCCGTAGCTGCCGTGAAGCGCCGTGTAGGTCGTGGCAGTCGCCGTGTAGTTACCACTCTTGCGCAGGAGAAACAGGCACAGAAAAAGTGTGCCGCCCTTTTGGAAGTTGACGACGTGGGCAAACTTGATGCACCGCGGACCGCCGAGAAACGTGGACGAAACTGTGTCGATGACGCGCAGCCACTGGCGCACAAGCCACGGCATGGACCAGGTGCTCTTTTCCGTGTCCTGCTCCGCCTCAGTAGCCTTCTCCTTGTCCTCCTCCTTGTTCTCCGACGGGACGTCAGCAGCCTGCTTTTCCGCTTTGCTCATGGTTTCCTTGTTGGTATTGTACGATGCACTCACCAGTCTCAAGCTTGATTGCCTCGAAAACGTAACCGCAGGGGCGGTACCGACAACGAAAAAAGAAAGGAGAAGCGTTGGGAAAAGTTGGGGAAAGTTGGGAAACGAGCGAAACTGATGAGTGCAGATGTCTTCTTAGCATTCCGGAGTTGCCTTCTCCCGTTGGATATGTGAGCGGTGCACTCCATTGTGTCGAGCGCGGGGAGACAGAGGACTGACACGACGCCTTTGGAGGTGCAAGACAAGTAAAATGCGCCACGTGCGACGGCGGTCAACACTATTCTCTATTTGCTTTTTGTTTTTGTGGCGATTAGAAATGTGATGAAGTCCTCATGCATGCAGCAGAGCAACAAAAGAAAGAAAAAAAAAAGAGAGGCTGAGCAAGGCGTACGCCTCAGAGCTTGGTGCCGAACTCGCCCGCGATGTGTTTGAGCAAAACTGTGTTCAGCTGGTCCCTGTCATTGAGCTCGTTCAGTTCGTCGTGGAGTGCTTTGAGGCCCTTTCCGCGATCCATGAAATTGGTCAGCGGATAGTCCCTGCCGATACGGTGGTCCGTCACGCGGTTCTGCGGGTAGTTGTACGTTCGCATCTTCTCGGAGCGCTCCCCGCTCATCAGCTGGTTGCGCCAAGCATCGTGGAGAGTCGAGTTCTGCTCGCGCACGCGCTGGGCAAGAATCTGCTGCGCCACCATCTGGAGCGCCAACTCCTTGTTGCCAAGAGCCGAGCGGGACTGATGGCACTTGACGGAGATGCTGGAGGGCCGGTGTGTCAACACCACACAGTTGGAGCTACTCTGCATGCCTTGTCCACCTGGGCCGGAGCCGCGCACGTAATCAATGTTGCAGTCACTCTCATGGACGTCAACGGAAACGGGGTCCAGAACAGGCATCATGGTTACGACTGCTGTGGAGGTCTGCATCTTGCCGGCTGCGTCGGTCACCGGCACGCGTTGCACCTTGTGCACACCGATTTCGTGGTGAAAGTACCTGTACACGTTCTCGCCCTCCAAAAGATACTTGAAACTCCCGGAGGCCGTCATGACAGCACCAGTGGCCCCGCTGCCTTGGTCATCGCCATCATCAACCGTGCGCACTTTCATGGAGCGCACATCGGTGGCATAGGCCTTGATCATCTCCGCCAGCTCGGCAGCAAACAGGCCAGCCTCTTCGCCGCCAGCCTTGCCAGCCACAACAAGCTCCCAGACTTTACTGGAGGAGCCCACGGTATCCTCGCTTTCCAGCCGCCTCTCCATGATGGTGGTCACACTGTCATCGAGCTCCTTGATGCTGCCGAGGAGAATGGGCACCTCCTCCTCGACAACTTCTAAAATCTGCGCGTCCTCGTCTGAGAGGGTTTTGCTGTCACCTTTCTTGCTCGTCAGTTGGTCACGCATGCCGATGGTTTCATCAAGTTCATGCAGCAAGGTTGCCATCTTCTCCGCCGTCTCCAACTCATCGCGGTACGTCGCATTCCACGCAACCAGGTTGAGTGGGCTTCCATCGACCTTGTTGTACAGTGCGATTGCCCCACCATCAGTGGACTGTTCCTGCGCCTTTTCAATGGCTTGGTTTTTTTCGTGGAGTCGAACAAAGTACTCGGTGACAAGTGGATGGTGTAACGGGGCAAGCTCGGTGCGCGTGCTCTCGCGCAGAGCCCAATCTGAATAGTCGATCTTGAGTGCGGAGACCTTCTTGACGCCACCTTGAATAACACCAGATCCGAAGAGGAGCGGCGTTGTTGTCCTAAAAAGTGAGCGCATTCTTTGCAACCTTCACTTGTTTTGGTGCCGTTGATTATATTGTTTTGCTTTTGAATAACAAGGACACAAATGTGTATAAATTCACTTGTGAGGACAACTGCAAGCAGGTAATACGCCGAATCGGTAGCAAAAAAAAAAAAGAAGCGAGACAGAGAAGGGGAGGGGAGGGGAGGGTGGTGAAATTATATAAAGACACGCATGGTGAGAGTCCAAGCAGACAGTCAACAGACTAAGAAAAATAGTGCACGCCACAACACGTTGCCGGGCAGGTCAAGTGCCTTTTGATTCTTCTCAGAAAGACAAGAGAGGTTGGAAATGGCGTTGCACTGGCATGTGCACCGTGCATATATAAACTATATATATGCATACATGTTTCTGCGTCTGCCCAACGAAGCCCATCTCATTCGTGTGAACGAAAGGCCATGAAAATGGACGGGCTCGCCCATCGAGCGTGTAGAGCAGTGTGTGAGTGCGGAAGACATACGTGGTCCCAGTTTTTTTAAAATACCTTTTCGCACTTGCTTGTGAGTATTTTTTGACAATATACATGTCTACATGACCGCTGTCCGCGGCAACGCAGGGACGATCAGTGATAACAACAAGAGGGGGAGAAGAAGAAAAAAAGGGGAAAGAAGAAGCAACTCATCGCACTGTAGTAAACATCTGTTATCGCAGCTGGCACGTGTCGACAAACTCCTGAAACTGCTTGAAAGTAATGTCGCCGTTCGCGTCCTCCGCGCCGTCGAAAAGCATCGACACCATTGTGTCCTCGTCCTCCTGGCTCATGTTGAAGTGCATGACCTCGTTCAGCGAGCGGCGGAAAACTTCTCGGTTTAGTCGAGAGTTTGTGCTGTGCTCACTAAGAAGACGAAACTGCTCCATTGTGGTCCCCTTCCGTTGAATCAGCTTCTGCTGGAGCAAGTCTTGCAGCTTACGGCGGCGCTGTTTCAGCTCTGCCGCGCTCGCGGTGTCCTTCATCGTGGCATCGACGCTCATGTTGACGTTCTTCACGGAGCGCACGGAGAGGTGTGCCCCATCCATCGTTTCAGAGGTCACGCTGAGGATTCGCAGAAAATCGTCGAACGAAATGACGCCGTTCGTGCCGGGCGAAATATTCTGAACCAAGAGAAGCGCCTCCTCGTCGGTAATTTCGCAGCTGCACGAGTGCAAAAACTCCTGAATCTGCTTGTACCCCATAGTGCCCTGCGGTGCAATGGCGAGGTATGCCTCGTTGGCGCGCTTGAAGCGCAGGTTCACCTGTTGGCGGAGGAGCACCACCAGACCCTTGACCTTCTCCTCGGTCGTGGGACGGTCGGTGCCTTCCATGATCCTCTTGGTTCCTTGGTCCATCTCATCCAACAGGAAGGCACGATCGAAAATGACAACCTCCTGGCCGACAACAAAATCGGACGGTTCGAAGAGCCGTGTCACTCCGTTTGGTAGCGTCTTGCGATGCTTGCCCTTGGCAAGAAACCGGCCACCAAGGAATCCAGAATTCCGTACGACGCGCTCGCTAATTTCCACCTCGTTCGTCTCACGGTAAAACGTGATGATGAATTTTCTGCCCGCGTCACCCTTCGTCAGCAGTTTCACGAGGTGAGCGGAGAAATTCATGATGCGGCCAGACTCCGCACGAATTTTTTCCAAATTGATGCGCGCCGGCTTGCCAATGAGGGGGAGCCAACTGTCTCGCATCTCCTTTTCGCTGCCAAAGCCGTTCGGCTGCGGCACCTGAAAAAAAACGGGCTGCTTGTCAGTGCCAATAAATGGTGCAATGTCAACAGCGGAGTTGAGCTGGACACCGAAGTTCTCAGCGACGTAGTCGCGCGTCATGGTGTCGGCGTCAAAAATGTAGAACGGCTTGCCGTAGATCTTGCACGTCTCTCCAATTTGCAGGTCGGCGGGGGTCAGGTAGTTGTTCTTCATCAACGGGCCGTAGGTATGTTGTTGGAACCGGCTCTGCGCGAGGTCGGCGTCAGGCTTGGGAATGCGCTGACGGCTGATCAAAACGGGACCGCCGTCGCGGCCCGAGTTCTCAGCTTTCATCTCCACAATTTCGATCGACAAATTTTCGAGGTACACCCTGAACATGCACAAGTGGACGTCGCCGCTGATGCTCCCGCGGTCGTCCCAGAGCGCGTAGTAAGTCAGGTGCTCGTTGATTTTGTTCTTCAAAAATTGGCGAGCAATGGTGATGTCCTCGGTGGAGTGCTTGGTGTAAATGCCAGTGAGCTGCTGCTCCGCCGCGCGTTTGCGATCCATGTCGTCCGATGTCATGGCGAGACGCGCGCTCTGCACGGTCGCCATTTTTGTCGTGGTAAATGCGTCCTCGGGAGCAGCAATTCCGGCGGGGACATCGACACCGCGAACTTCAGAAAAATAGCGGCGGCTGCGCTTGTCCATGTCCGTGATTGTGTAGGTGATGCCGTAAATTGTCACGGTCTCTCCAATGTGAAAATCATCCAACTGGAGCAGCTCGCTGGTGTTGCTCAAAACCTTGGGCACACGACGGCGGGAAAGAATGGTGGATTGGATCATGCCGCTGTTTTCCTCCTTGGCTTCGACGACAGAAATGCTGTCGTCCTTCGCAAAGTATTTGATGCAGACCTTCCGCACACGCTCCGTCTCTGTGGCGCTTTCTGGGACGCCTTCCGTGAAGTACCCGAGCATACGGACGACAAATTCCTTCTTGTCCTCCTCAGACAGCTCCTCGGTGAACCAGCCCTCCCAAATATTTTCGTCGCCATCTGCGCCGGCGTCAGACTTCCCGCCAGCTGTGGAGGAGTAATAACGTCCAGATGCACCGTGTCCTTGACGTACGGTGCCGCCGGTGTACGTGTACTCGGTGTGCGGCGCATAATCAGTTTTCCGGCTCAGAAGAAGGTTGTGACTTTTGCGCAGCGTGTCACGGCTGATCGGGTCATCGTGAAAGTTGGCACCAATTGCCAGTGGAAGATTGTTGTCTGCGGGTAAATGGGCGTACTTCTTTTCCGCCTGGGTTCGGACAGTGCTATTCTTCATTTGTATCGCAGAGTTTGCTACTTGCGTATTTTTTGTTTTGTTTTCAGAGGCTATTCTTCTTCTCTGACAGATGAAAATGCCCGAATTGAAAAGAAGAAAAATAGGTTTGTGATCACCGGTGTTCGCGTTGAGGTGGTAACCACAAAGCAGTGAGGAAAAAGATATCGATAAATGGGAGGAAAAGGATGGATTTGGAAATGCCAATTTCTGTTTCGCCGCATAAATATAATACTACAACCATTATTGTTGTGAACTGTGCAACTTTGAACAGTGAGATTTGCCCATGCTATTTGCGCAGCGTTCGAATCGACTCAACGAAGGTTTCCCCACACACAGAGAGAGAAAATTTCGTGTTTTATTGAGCCGTATAATATGAAAAGCCACGGCCAACAAAGAGCCCGTAGTTGTTTTTCGTCACGCCCGCGGATGCCGTGCCGGCACACCCGCGTACATCTGCTTTTTATTTTTGTTTGTTTGTTTGTTGCTCGCGATCGTGTACAAAAAAACTGCCACGCCACATTGATGTCACAAACAGCTTTGAGAAAAAAATGAGTATGAGCGACGAAGAAAAATATAAGTAAAAAAGGCCAACAGAAGGTAGTCAGAAAAAAAAAGAGTGAGTGAAACAAAAGAGCGATCCCATCCTTTAACGGTGACGTCTCTTGCTTTTTCTTTCTTTTCGTCTGTTTACTGCTCCTGTTGAACGTGATGAATCTGAGGAAAACTGCGATTAGCCACCTCGATCCGTGAAAGCCAATCGAATCTACTTTGTGCATGTCGAAAAATTCAATAAAAAATGTGAACTGGGATAATAGTTCAAAGCGAAATCTAAACGCAACAGGGTATTTCTAGATGCCCCAAAAACAACAAAATAAAACACAAAGGAAAGAGGGAAGGGGAAAAGAAAACGGGGAGAAAAAGAGAAACAGAAGAAAAGAAGAAAAGAAAAAAGGATCTATGGCTTGCGAAACGGTGTTCTCGCTCTTGCGTTTAGAGAGAAAGCACCGAGACATCAGGAAAATCTAATGCCGACACGTTGTGGAACGTGCTGGAACTATATTTACGCCGCACGGCCTGGAGACGCGACGACGCTGAGCACAGCCTCTGCGTTGCTGTGAGCAAGTCCGCGGCGATGGGCATGATTTCGGCGAGCGTGATGTTTTGCGTCGACCGCGTCATGTGATCGTTCCAAACGTGCGGGATGAGCGCCGTGGTGGATCGCATGTCGTGAGTGGAGTCGTAATGGACCACAATCGTGCCCAACAGGTAAGCAGCTGCGGCGCCGCGCGACGGCAGGAAGCTGAGCAGCGTGTAGCAGTGCGCGGCACTTTCGAGAAAGAGCATTGTGGCATCACGTACCTTAGATGAAGCATTGCCGAGATCAAGAAAACGGCACCCGAGCTGGTACAGGGTAGGAACAGTGAAGCGAAAGCGGAGGCTCGTTGCAATTTCCCGCTCCATGTCGATCACCGAGCGTCCGCTGTACGTGTTGGCCGTGACGGCCACGCATTCGTTGACCGTGGGTGGCCACACTTCCTCGTGCTTGGAGGCGATGAGAACAGCCGCAACGCCAACCAACTGTAGCTGTGCACGCTGAATCTCGGAGCTGCGCAAGTAGCGGTCAACGATATCCACGGCCAGGAAAAACGTCTCGGGGTGGTGCTTGAATTCGACACACACATCCACCATCCAGTCGACGAGAATCTTCCGCATCCTCTCCGTCACTTGCGTCTGCTGCTCCATGTACGCGCGGTTGCGGTACAAGGTGCGCTCGGTGTCTAAGAAATAGTTGGCAATCTCCGCGCTGTAGTCAGGCACGCTCATCAGGTTCTCACGCGCCAGCGTTTTCTGTGTCGAGCTGCTGAACACGGGAGGCTTCGCGCCGCCTGACGGCGGGAGAATGTTCGTTTGCACGGACAGAAACGCCCGCCCATACGTTCCAGCGCCGCGCTCCATTTTCGTTAGCTACTACTTTACCTTTTTCTTTTGTGCAAGTGCTTTTGCTTCTTTTTCTGTACGTTGCACAGTCTGTGTATGTATGTGTTGTGCGACGTGTAGTCTGCTTTTCCGTGACAAACTTTACCTCAAGCACCTAAAAACAAAAGGCATATGATGTGGGAGGAAGGAAATTGGGATGATGAAAGTGGACTTTGGTGCTAGTTATGTTCTTGGGGTCGCCGGCCGGCTGGCCTTGGCGCTCGCGGTTCGGGGGGGCGGGGCGGCGCCGGTGGGGTTGCCCGGACCCATGCCCCGCGGGACACCTGCCCCCAGCCCGCCACCAAACAAACCCAGCCACGCGCGGCAGACCAACCACGACCCCCGCCGGACCCCGCACACACCGGTGGACCTCCGGAGGACCGCAACCGGGCCCGCGCACCAACCGCCAAACGCGTCAAGACACCGCCAAACAACTAGGTCAGGGACCGCTCCGCCGCAACACAAAGACACCCCCCAGACGCCACCGCCGCCGGTGCACGAAGCAGTGCAGTGGACCAAACGCGCGCGTACGCAGCCCACCGTTGCTCCCCCAGGATGGGGCAGGCCACACCGCGGCCCGCCCGGTGGCCGAACGACTGGGCCTCTCCGCAGAGGTGGCCCTGCACCTGTTCAGCGTGGAGCCGCCTGGTGCCCCCACGGCGGCGGAGCCTGCCGCCCTCACGCCCGCCGCGGGCCCCGTGCCCTGCGCCCATCTCTTCCGCGAAGGCGTGCCGCAGTACCTGTACCACGAACACCGACTTCCCACCGTGACGTGCCGCGGCGTGAACGCGTGTCACGACGAGGTCGGGGCGTCCTCGGCCACACCGCCCCGCCCCCGCCCCACCGCCACCACCGCCGTCTACGGGCGCGGTGGCGTGGTGGACGAGGCCT
>JASANQ010001248.1:0-96059 GCA_030849645.1 Wallacemonas sp. Wsd | reverse complement strand
AAAGAGCGAGACACCGACCTTGTGCCATGATTCACGTGCTCCTGTGCGGTGTGCACGCGAGGATGCTCCCTTTCTCTGTTTCGTGTGGTGGGCACTCGATTTGTTCACTGGAAGGCCAGACCTTTGGAAGGCAAGGCAAGGGAAGAGAAGAAGGAAAAAAGACAAAATTAAACAAAACGTGGATGCGTGGAGAAAGAAAAGAAACAAGAGGAACGCGTACAGCACACTGTGAGTGGGGCTTGAATGAGTTTACAACAGCACAGTCGCGGAGACGATGAACCAGTACAACAGATGAGTGATGAAAAAAAAAGAAAAGAAAAAAAAGAACACAGAAATCGCACTTTGCGGTTTGGATGTACAACAGAAGTGCAAATCACAAAAAGAAAAAAAAAAAGAGAAGCGCAGGCGGACGCGCAGTGCATCACCTCAGTGTAGTGGGCTACTTTTTTTTTTGTCGACCGACTCAAGCGCAGATAGTGTGAGAAGCACGAGAGACTTGTTCACATCACCTACACATTTCCCATCCTTACGACGAAGAAAAAGTAGGAGACATCTAAAAGAAAAGAAAAACAGAGCAGAACTGTGAACGGGAGGCAATGACCGGTGCAGGGATGTGGATCGGATCAGTGCTCGTTTCTTGATTGCTCTGTGCTGTACCCAAATAACGGAAAGGACGAATAGACACATAGGTCGTACACAGAACAAAATGTGATAGCAACATCAGCAACATATGAGAGGATATCTTCACGCGACACACCACAATTAGAATCGGAGTTCTTTGGTTGGGGCACGCTTGTTTTTTTTTGTTTTGCTTTGATTGCCTGACGAGAACCTTGCTCATTCTCCTCACAGTTTACCGCAGATACTTTTGACGTATCACATTTTCTTTCTCTTATGAGACCGTACCCTGGCTGTATATTTTTGATTTTGCTCCACTGTTTGGGGATCCCGACAGAAGCTACTTGTCGTTCTCGTGAAACCAAGCTTCGTAGTACGCCATGGCGGGCGGCAGCTTCACATCCAGCATCCGGTGCGCAGTGACGCAGCCAATCGCATCACAGCTCTTCGCACCACGGCCGTTGCCACCGACACAGCTGTACAAACCGTTGCCATCCACCTTGTCGATGATGGGCACACCTTCAGCGGTTTCGTCGACCATGCACGTGACCGTGTAGCGGTTCTGGTACGGTGCCGGCTGCTCGACCGTCTCCACCGGCCAGTGAACGTAAATGGACTTGAGCATGCCGCTTACGTTCTCCACAGTTTCAGCGTCCAGTGGAACCTCGCCATTGTACCACGCCACCGCTCCCTCGCACGTCGTCAGGTCGCCCAGCCGCTTCACAGGGTCCACCTCGCCCATCTTGATGAACCAGCCCTTGTACTTTTCGTAGTAGCGAGGCGGCAGGCAGTAGAACTGCTGCGGCATCGTGCCTGTCGTGCGAATCACACTGGGGCAGTTGCCGACGGCCTTCAGGTTGGCGGCGTGATCCTCCCCATGAGGGGCACGCACGCGAAGCAGCACCACGTTGGCGCTTTGAGGCTTCAGGCGCGAGGTGATGCGCTCGGGAAGGAGCTGGTGATAGCGGCACCAGTAGCCGGTCGCCACCACGACCTTCTTGGCGCGGTGTACCGTTCCCTTCTCCGTCGTGACCTCGTACGCCCCGTCCTTTGGGACCACCTTGACGACGGACTCCTTGACGTGCGTGTACATCTCCGTGGGGAGGGTCTGCGCGGCAATCGTGAGCTGCGCCTGCACGTAGCGATTCGGGTGCACGGTGCCGCCGCCGGCGGGGCCGGACTCGGTCACGTAGTAGGTCGGCTTGTCGGCGTCCTTGAAGTGCGCCAGGGCGACTTGATTGTGCATCAGCGCCACCGCTGTCTCTGCCAGGGACGTCACCGTCACCCAGCTGCTTGACTCGTCGTTGACAGGGCGACCAATCACTTGGGTGACTGCGTCGCCGGAGACGCAAAACGGGACCTTGTCGCTGCCTATCACGGCAGCAGCCTCTGAGAAGCACTTGACAATGGCCTCCTTATCCTCCGGAGGGGCGATCCAGACAACACCACAGGGGGTGTAGAAGTCAATGCCGGACTCCTGCTCGACCTCGCGGTAGTGGATCATGCTGTCGCTGTTCAGGAACTCCCACTGAACGCGATTCTCCACGCGACGTGTGATGCGCGCCTCGTCGTGGTGCTGCCCGCGCGCGTGGGCGTTGTTGTTGTCCTCGGGTCCGATGACGGCGACGCGGAGGTTGGGGCGGAGCTTGCGTAGGTGCTTTGCTGTGGAGCTGCCGAACATGCCGGCGCCAATCACAATCACATCGTGGGAGGTCATGATTTGGCGTGTGTGTGTGTGTATGGGGAGAGAAGGAGGCAGAAAAAATGTTTTTGTTTGTGTTTTGTGTGCTCGCACTTGTGACGAGGTACAACTAAATTGATTAGACGATAGGGCAGACTGAGTGTGGCAACATGAACAACACAAATGGAGGATTAGAAGTGTGATGAGAGTGGAGAGCAACATATGTGCACAGTAGACACGTTCAACCTTCTCTTCTTGAAAAAGGAGGAGCCGCTTGCTCACTTCCAGACAAAAAAGAAAGTATGAATCAGGAGGGCACTGCCGAACGATGCGGAAGCGTGCAGAAGCAAGTGAAACACAGCATGCAACTTTCTTTCACACACTCTCCACACCTTATCAAGGTGCCTTTCTGACGCTGAGAAGAACGACTTCTCGGGTTGTCGAAGGGACGCTCACGGAGTTCACAGATAGGCGTCCGTGTTGCCCGACAGAGACGTGCGCGCTTTGTTCGGTGGCCTCGACGGTGTCTTTCTCCGCTTTCTGAGAGTTTTTGGTGTTGCCTGTGGATCGACGTCTCTTTCACACACGAGAAGTTTGCTATATTCGTTGCCTCTATGAAAAACAAAAAACACTCACCAAAAATGAACAAACCTTGGACCCTAACACACCAACACACAGACACAGTGACTCCACAAAAAGAGGAAACCAAAAAGAGCTGTGTGTCGATCAACGGGCAAGGAAAAGAAAAACATGGAAACACAAACGAAAAGAGTAGAAAAAAAAAAGAGTGCTGTGTCAATCTATTCACGCTCGTCCCTGAACGATCGTAGAGGTGAGAGAAAGAGAGAACTCACATGCACACAAACACAACCAGACACCCACAAAACGCACACAAACACAAGCAGCAAAAGCCGTTCTATGAAGGAGCAGGAAACATGGCCTGACATACATAAAACAAGAAGAAAGCACAGATCAATGGAGAAAGAGGGTAAAAAATATGCTGCAAGAGCAAACAAACGCGCACATCATGACTTGAATCGGTTTGAACGAACACACACCGATGTACTGCACGATGCTTCTATTACTTTCTTTTCTGTTCTATCACCTACATCCGTCAGTTTCTTTTTGTTTATGCATGTCGCATTTTCGTCGAGTTTTACGCATACCTCAATTGAAGATGAGGAGAGGAGAAGCAAATTCGAATCCCCTCCCTCCCTTCCTCAAGGTGGCGCATCCACGAGTCATTTTCACTTGCCAATCCCACGCGTTGTATTTTTCCTTGCTACTTTTTTTTTTTGCGTTGTGTCGTTCACTCTCGTAAAAGGGCAATTCAAGCCCTCGCACGCGAGAAGCTGCTTGCTGACTGAGAGCAAAACAATAATATGTCCTCGCCATTTACAAAAAAAATCACAAAATGCGTACCACTGCGTCTTCACAATTCCGCATCTCGACGACGAGCACAAACAGAGCAGGCTACACGGCCTGTCTGTGGTGTGTGTGTGTGTGTGCGTGCGTGAGAGAGAGAGAGAGAGAGAGTCACAGAGACACAACGTGCGAGCGATTTACTGCACAAAAAGGCCAGCCTTGGCGAAGGCCTCCTCGGGGTTCGTCAGCTGCTCCACATTGTACAGCTCCAGCTGCATCGTCGAGGCAGCGTTGGTGCTGAACGGGACACCCTTGCGCTTCTCGGCCTCCTTAATCTCCCACTGGTAGAGCTCGGCATCGCGGCCCGTCAGCCAGTAGTTGCTCTTAAAGGTGCGCGGGAACTTCTTCGCGCTGTCGTGCTGAATGGGCTCGCCAGAGAGAAGGAAGGTCGGGACAGTCACGGGCGAGCGCTGGAGGGTGGCGAGGGCGTTGTGCGGGTCCTCGAGCTGGTCGACGTTGTAGATGAGGAAGCGCTCACCAGACGTGATGTTCTGCGTGACGGGCGTCTGGTTAGGCAGCACGCCGAGCTTGAAGTGGTCCAGCTGGCGGCGGGTGAAGTAGAGGCCGCTGTTGAACTTGTTGGCCTTGATGTGGTCGGCCAGCGCCTGGAAGGAGTCGCCCTTCTTGCTGTACACGCGACGGCTGCCACCGCTGACCGGGTACGTCATGAGCGCGTCGCCGCCAACGAGCTGGCTGGAGTGGAACAACTTGAGGGTGGACTTGATGAGCACAATCGTGCTACGCGAGTTGGCCTTGAACTGCAGGCCGTCCTTGTGGGCCTTGGGCCGCGTCAGCCACCACTTGCTCTGGAAACCGTGCTTCTCGGAGCGGTCGTTGAGCTCAAACTGCAGAGAGTCCCCGTACGGCTTGCGCGTGTTGTAGCTGCTGTGCTTGGGGAAGTCCATCACCTCAGGGGGATTCACCAGCTGGTCAAAGTTGTACAGCTCAAGCTGCTTCTCGAGCGTCAGGCTCGTCGGCACGGAGGAGGGCTCCGGACGGAAGCCCAGGCGGTCCACCTCCCAGTCCTCGATCCACACGTTGCTGGGGCTGCCGCGGGCCTTCTGGTTGCCCTCGAGAATGTGACTCTGCTGGCTGAAGACAACAATGCGACGCTGGCTGATCGACTGCGCAGCGGACACGCCGGCCATCGCGGCGACGGCGGTCTGAGGAGCGGCAAGACGGCGAAACATGGATATACACGAGTAAAAAAAAAATGTGAGACGCTACAAACGGAGTTGTTCTATGTCTTTTTTTATTGGTTCTTTTCTTCGTGTTTTTTCTTCTTTGCCGATGCAGGATACGGTCAAGAAAAAAAAAGTGCAGAGAAGAGAAAAAAAAAGGGTTGGCTGCAAAAATGCAAAAAGAGGAAAAAATGAATATAAGAAACTTTTATCGTTAAAGGCACGCTGAACGACAGAGGGTGAACGAGTGACAGGGAGAGATTGTGAGAGAGGAAAAGATGGAAGGAACAGGAAGGCTTGGGTGTACGTTCGCAAATGCTCGTACCCATGTGGAACGGCGCTCGGGTGCTCTTGAACGGTGCGTTGATCAAGGCTATACATTCTTCCACATAAAGAACTCCACGCACAAGGATAACATCAGACACCACATAGCACCGTGATCAAATCCTTCATTGAGACCAGCACAATAATCGAAGCTAATGCAAGTACACGTGTGAACGACCAGTACTCGCTCGTGAGCATGCACTGCGTACTGCTCACACGGTGCTCACAGAAGTGCTGTTCGTTGCCTTTCCCCTTCGTTCAAATGTTTTTTTTTTTGCCTGAGTCAAATACATGGTGACCGGACCTGGATATGGAGCGGGTGAGAAATCATGAAAAGAAAAACCACTCGACAAACAAAAAGGCGCGCAGAGAAAGCCAACAGTACCAATACACAATGATACACGTACAGACACGCACGCACACAAAAAAACAACAACAACAATTCATGCAATAACGAACAGCGCTGCGAGAAACAAGTAAATCAACAAGAAAGATTGGTGAGTACAGGGGTACAGTAGACAACAAGTCATCTTCCCTAGGGCGGGGAAAACGCAGGCGGAGAGAGATTGTGGCTATTCAAGTCAAGGAAAGAAAAATGCGAGATAAAATACAGACATACCACTGCGATGACGATGAAAAAAAAAAAAGACGGGTAGACTGAGGGGGACCAACAGCAGAACACAGCAATCGTTCTCGTGTGGACACGCGAGTGAGAACCCAAAGCTTCGAGTGAAAATAATAATATTACAATCGTGTAAATTAACACACCTCTGACAAGAAATCAAAGAAAAAACAAGAGCGGCAACATATTTATTTGATTTACATACGAGGCTGTGAACGCTGGGGTCAGCACATACTCAACCAAACAACGAAAAAAAAAAAGTAACAAAATATGGGTATGAGGCCCCACTTCGCACGCATTTCAGTACCACAAAAGATGAGAGGCCGTTAGGTGACAGGTTCACACCATCTTCACTCATTTTCCCCCTTCTTTTTTAAAGCATCTTCCACATGAAGCTTACCGTCCGCTCCTTTTTAATTGCCCCCGTCGCTTTTCAAAATAACAATATAACACCAAAAGAGCACACACACACACACACACACACAAGAAAAATCATTCGCAGAGTTTAGAGCTCACGGGCCGTGGACTTGAGGAAGTTAACCACAGAGGCGTCGATCTTCTCCAGCGCCGCCTTGGGAACGCCACCACCGAAGGCGGTCTCGTGCACCTGGCGCAGGCTGCGTCCGACGGTGCCCTGGTTGGTCGCGATGGGGAAACTGTTCTTCATCTGCGCGGGCATCAACAGCGCCCGCGCGGCCGGATGGCCTGGCGTGTCCTCGACAAGCTGCGGCACAAGTCCCGCATCACCTTGCGAAATCCGCACCGTCGCAGGCGGCTGCATGAAGGTGATCGACTTGCTGTTCAGTCCGGTCAGGAAGAGCTTGTCCATCTTCTCCTTCGCGAGCGCGCGCAAAAAGGCCTCGGGTGGCGTACCAGCCAACCACGGCAAGATGAACGTGCCCTGACGCATAATGTTCGGCGCATCGAGGAACAGCTTCGCAATCGTCCAGCCAATCGGCGTGCTCCTGTACGGGCCATCGGGACCGCCAGGGCCGTTCGTGACCTTCAGCAGCGTCAGAATGGCGCACGAGAGCACATTGTACGGCATGCCGTGGACCATGAACGGCGGGTCCACCCAGTTCGGGGCCCCGACATCGCTCTCCCAATTCGGAAAGCGCGTCCACGACACATTGCGACCGGTCGGACCCATCGGCAGCCGCAGCACGACCACGTGAAAGGCATTCTCCGGGCCGACGCCACGCACGCCCTCGATGCGCACAAAGCACCCGCGCTGTGGGCTGTACGGGGCGATGTAGCCAATGTTGTCCGTCAAGGCGACGGCCCCACCAACGAACCGATTCTCTGCATCCTTGGGGCTCTTAATGCCCGACGACAGAGGGGGCTTGTCACCGACACCGACGCGTGCGTTGAACACGTCAATCTCCTGCTTGGACGGCGGCAGCTGACCGGGCATCTCAAAGTACGGCTGGTTCTGGTTAGGGTTGTCCACGCGCCAGATCAGGTAGCCCATCGGGACGCACTCGGCACGACGCCGCGGTGGCATCGGCATCAAGTTGCGCAGCGCCTGCGCGTCCACACTGGCCTCGAGCTGCTGCTGTGAGTACTTCTCTGTGAGACGGCGCTGCTCGTCGGCAATGCGGTCGGTCGGGCGGACATCGTCGACCATGCGCTCCTGTGAGCGGCGCGGGTCGCCGAGCTTGAGGCGACTGAGGAAGTTGCCGGCAAAGAAGCGCTTGTTGATGGGGAGGCAGCAGTGTCCGAGTGTGATGGGTGCCTGCTCCTCGGCGGCGACCACGTACTCGACAATGATGACCGCGTGCGTGTTGTCCCCGACCACCGTGGCGAGCTTCGCCGTGAACTCGGGCTCCACGTTGCTCGAATCGAGCGCCTGGTACGCGACCAGGTCCGGCTTCCGCATAAACACCCGCGGATTGCGCAGCGGATTCATAATGCCGCCCGTCCGGGGGTCCACCTCGTCCGTGAGGTACACCACGAGGCGCGTGCAGATGGCGTGCAGAGGCACACCGACCACACCGTCCAGAAACAGATCCACCTGATTGCTTTTCGGACCGTGCCCGCAATGGCGCATGTTCTGTGGTGGCTTATCGGTGGGCTGTGCGAGGCCAATCACCACGCACGCATTCGCCGCGGTCTTCTGATCGTGCTGCTCGACCCCAGCAATGGGCGGTGCGGCCGCGCTCTTGTAGTTCGGCGGCACCGCTAAGTTGCCCGCGTTGTCGTTGATGGGGAGCAACGCACGCTGCGAGGCGGCCACGGGCGGTGGCGCAGGTGGCGCGTGCGTGCTGCCGTTCATCGGGCTCACGGGCATCGAGGGCCCCTGAGGCGGCAGCGTGGTCGACGAAGACTGCGGAGGGGGCTGCGACTGCTGCTGCGGTGGCTGCTGCGGTGGCTGCTGCGGAGGCGGCGGAGGCGGCGGCGGAGGCGGCGGTGGTGCTGGCGTGGGCGTGGGCTGCGCGGGCGGAGCAGGTGCCGGTGCCGGTGCAGGTGCCGGCGGCGCCGGGGTCTTACCCGGGCGTTGGCTGGCGTTGAGGATGCCCTCGCTGTCGCCGCTGTTGCCTTCAGCGGCCTGGCTGGGTGCGGCGTTGCTGTTCCCGCCGCTGCCCTCCTTGGCGTCGCTGCTGGGACGCTTGGGTGACTCGACAACGACGCGGATCTTCTTCTCCTCATGCTCCTTCACCTCGGGCTTCGTCACCGGCGAGGCTGGCTGCGACGGGCGATGCGAGGCGGCTCCCTTGGCTGAGGTCTCCAACATGCTCTCGGAGCCGGAGAGGTCGCCGCTGTCATCGGAGTGCACGTGGTTACCAAAGTCTGTGCCGCTGACCGGCGGCTGCGGCGGCATCGAGGGGCTCTGCGCGGCGGGGCTGGTCGTGCCAGGGCTGTTCTTACCGCTGCCATCGGGCCGTCGCCAGCCACCGGGCTTCGGACTGCTTCGCCTGTCGGTTGGTGCGCTGCCCGCGTTGTTGTCGGTACCGTTGTTGTTGTTGTTGTTTTGGTCGGGCCAGGAGGGCTTCACCTTGGGCTTGTCCGCGTGCTTCGTGAAACGATCGCGCCACTCCAAGATTGACGTGCCCGGGGGCGGGGGGAGCGAGAAGTGCTTGAACGGTCCCTTCTGTTTGGTCATGTGTCCATTGGCCGTCGGCGGCAAGAATGGGCCCTCGTTGCCTGGCATACCGGGCAGCACGGGCAGACCGTTGGGCACCGGGTCGAGGTCGGGCAGCCCGGGCAGCGGCTTCGGCGGCTCGTTCGACTCCGACGGCGTGATGGACGGCGAGCCGGGCTTGTTGTTCTGCGCCGCAATGGCCGCGACGGCATCGGCCGCGTCCTTGGCCATGCTTGCCGCCGTGCCTCGTCGAGGGTCGGTGGGCGAGGCCGAGCTCCGGCGCCCGACGCCACTGCCGCCCCCCGTCGACGTGGCGCTCGCCCGGCGCAGCAGGCGCTCGGCGTCGGCGAGCACATCTGTGCCCTCCGCACGTTGCACGGTGCCGGTGACGGTGGCGCCAGGGATCATGTCCTCGGAGCTCTGCAGCGCGGCGGCGAGGTCAAAGGCGCCGGTGCGGACGCCCTCGGTCCAGGCACCGTCGGCCTTGGCGAAGATCGTCGCCCAGTAGAGGAGGCGGCCACGGTACTTGATCTGCAGCACAAACACATTCATGTCGTGCGGTTTGTTCACCGTGAACTCCATCGGTGGCACGCTGAAGAGCAGCAGACGCGTTGCCGCGCGCATCAGCGGCGGGGGATGCTTGGCAAAGACCTTCTCGCCCGCCGGCTCCAGCACAAATTCACCGCTGTTGTTGAACATGTAGTACGTCTTGAGAGAAACCTCGAGATCGTCGAGCGGGATGGAAAGGTCCAGCCCCTCCAAGGTGCCGAGCTGGAGCGTGTGCAGACCAGCCGGCAGGACAGACGCGGTCGGGAACGGCGGGGCAACGCTGCCTGTGGCTTTCAGACTTTGAATTTCCTCGCGCATCGCTTGCATCATGCCCTTGAGCTGATCCGCCAGCGATGGCGAGGCGCTGTTGTCGCCAAAGACGTCGCTCTGCTTGCTGGTGCTGCCCACCGATTCCGTCGTTGCCGCCCGGCTACGCTGTGCTGTCTGCGCGGAGCTTTTGCGATCGTTGTGCGGCTTCACGGGCACGCGCGAGGCCCTGTCGGTCGCGGCGCGCGAGGGCTTTCGCTGGCTTGATTGGCGCGGGGCCGGCGAGGTGCGCGACTTGGCCGGCGGGTGACGGCGGGAGGCGCGTCGACGATCGTCCTCATAGTCGTCATCGTAGTCGTTGTCGTAGTCGTCGCCCTCGTCGCTGTACCCGCTGTACTCGTCCGAGTAGCCCTCGCTGTCATCGTACTCGTCGTCGCTCCAGTCGTCGTCGTCGTCATCGTACCGACCTCGACGATGGTGCGCACCGGTGGTACGGGCCCGGCGACGGCTATGATTCGCGCCGCCGGTTGTGCGTCCACGCCCACTGCGGCGGTTGTTGTTGTTGTTGCTGTGGCGAGCGGCAGAGCGTGGCTGAGGCGTGCTGCGATGCGTGGCAGGCTTTGCCATGGCCATCATTGCCGCACGGTTGTTGCCTTGAATGGGCCAGCTATTGGCAGCCGGTGGGAACACGCCATACTCAGCCGAGGACGGTGACCCACCCAGGTGCATCGAAGAGACGGTGTTGCGCACCGCGGCCATCTCATGCTTGAGGTACTCCATGTCCATGTTGGAGCCCTGCTGCTGCGCCTGCTGCTGCGTCAGCAGGTTCAGCTTGAGCTGCATGAGCTGGTTCTTGAGCTGATCCTGCGTCTGCTGGAGCTGCGCTTGACGAGAGGGGAGGACGAGGTTCACCTGCTGGTCCAAAAGCTGCCGTTCACGGCGCGCCAGCTCATCGGCCTGCTGCGCGCGCTGAAGGGCGAGGAAGTTTTCGAGGTCCTTGTCGATGCCGTTCATCGGCACGGCGCCAGGGCCGATCGGGTCACCGTGTGCCACATTCCGGTAGTACGGATCGCTGATCGGTGGAAGACCGAAGCCGGCGGCGGAGGATGGACCAGACGGTGCCGACGGCTGCGGTGTGTGTGGCCCAAGAGATGGGGCTGAGCGGCAGGCGCCGCTGCGACGATGTGCTTGAACGCTGTACATGGAGTCAAACACGACACCACAATCGGGGCACGAGGGCATCCTGAAATGGGTCTTGTTTTTCTTTGTTGTGTTGTTCTTGTTGTTGTTGTTTGCGTTTTTTTTTTTGCACTGAATCGGCGAGCTTTAGCTCTGCTGGAAGAGGATCTACTGATGCGCTTTTATTTTTTTCTTCCCTCCTTTTCACTCTCTAAAATGTCTTTTTCCTTGAAAGAAAAGAAAAAAGACTGTTGCGGGGAAGCTGTGTCGAAGTGGTACAGGGTAGCTGATGAATCGAGGAGAAAAAAATGTCGGAGTGGAATAAACTTACTTTTTACAGACTCTTTCGTGAGGCTTGTACAGTCAACGAAGCAAAAAAAAAAACAAGAAGGAAAGAAAAAGAAATATAAAACTGGTCACGTGCAGAGGTGAAACAATAAATGGAAGTTGTGACGCAGTCACTATGTACACAAAACGGGTGTAAAAACCCAAAGAAAGCGAGAAAGTGCAAATACCACAAGCTTATCGCCTGCTGAAAAAAAAAGAAAAAAAAAAGAAGAATAAAAACAACTTCTTCTTTGCTTTCGTGGAAAGCGGTTTCTTTTATTTCTTTTCTTCAGGGGATGAGGAGGGGGAGGGAGGGGCGGGGGTGAGATAGGGATGGGATGGCGTGAAAACATCGAGAAGAGGATTGAATGCATCGGGATCAAGTCGTGCGTGCCATGACAAAAAGAAAAAAAAGCGCAGACGAAGAGGCACACACCTGAACACTTATGAAGTGCAGGTAACTTTGAAAGAGCACCGTCCTTCAAGACGCGACTACGTCCCAAGAGCAGCTAGTCGAGATGCCGAATAGCATACCGTTCTCTTTTTGCTTGTTCGCGTCGCGAATGGAGGGCCGCGGTGTGAGCCTTTGGAGGAGATTTCTAGAGAAACGACTGTAACACACAGACAGAAGCAATGCCAACAGCAAGACGAACACAACACAGACACGGAGAATCTGAGCATGCCGGCGCGCAAAAACAAACAAACACAAGAACACAAAAATAAACAAAAGCAAGCCTATGTACACATCATCACCTCTAAAAGCACACACATATTCATGATCACAGGAGGGAAAGTAGAAGACAATACACATACATACACACAACGAAAAGGGGACATCTGTACATGCGTGGACTCTGAGAGGTTACATGAAGGGACACCAGGAACGTGCGCAAAGATTAGGCGTACACGCCTGTTTTTGACAACTCCTTCACCTCCACCAGATCCACGTCGAACTGCTCTGACAAGACGTAGGCGAACTCCTCCCGCCGATCCTTCCAGTCGCCGGACACGATGAACAGCTTCTTCTTCGGCGCCTCCACGAACGCGCAGAGGACCTCGAGGGACATGTCAATCACCTCCTCCAGAACCTTGGATGTCGCCGGACCACCCCCACCGCCAATGCCGTGGCTGTCGCTGCGACCGTGATCGACGGATGGCGTAAAGTGCGCGCTACTCTGCCGCGAGGTTCGACGAAGAGACGAATCGTACGCTCCTGAGGAGGTCGGAACCGTTGTCGGACTGTTCTGCCGCGCGAAGCTTGCACTCGGGTTGGCCATGAGACGCGTCGTGAAGGGCAGGTCAAGCCCAATCGTGCACGACAGCTGTAGCTCCATCGCAGGGGTGCCGCGCCGCTGATCGTCCTCGACGTAGTTGCGCACCGTTTGCAAATGCTGCACGCGCAACACCCGACGCAGAGGTGCGGGGCCATCCTCGTTGGCGATCTCCGAGCCGGGCGTCGACCCGGGCAGGCGACTGAGATTGCCCGAGCCGCCTGCCGCGCCCACCGTACGTGCCGGAGCGCCTGTACGATGGCTCATGGCGCTGCTCGACAGTCCAGGCCCCGTCAGGCGCGGCGTCGACGACTGCCGCGGTGTGGTGACGTGCGAGAGTGTGCCACTAATGTGCATCGCCGCCGTGGCCGCCCCAGAGCCCGTCGCGACGAGCACGCTGCCGCTGCTCGCACCGCCTGCGCCACCCGCACCACCGCTGAGACTGCCGGGCTCTTGCAGAATCGCATCTGGCGGCGGGGCACTGGGAAATACGCCTGCCCTCGCCACCGTCTGCCAGCGCTGCCGATGGGCCA
Organism: Wallacemonas sp. Wsd; assembly: GCA_030849645.1. NCBI lineage: Eukaryota > Euglenozoa > Kinetoplastea > Trypanosomatida > Trypanosomatidae > Wallacemonas > Wallacemonas sp. Wsd. The sequence continues at coordinate 83,000 of JASANQ010001248.1, read as the reverse complement.
GCAGGGCCTGGTAAGCGCGCTCGCTGACAACGTCGGCGCTGACGTGAATGTGCCAGTCAATGTCGCGGTACTGTGTGGCCCACGGTGTCCACAACACGTGCCGAAAGCGTTGCATCGGGAAGAACATGACACCCTGGACCATGAACTGCATGACGTGAAAAGTGACGGAGCGCACGGAATAGGTGACGGCACCAGCGCCGCTCGTCGTCGACAGCATCGGTGTTGTCTGGCGCTGACGCTTAGACGAACTGCCGGTCCCACCGTACGGCGCGTGGCTCGCGTCCACGAGACTCGAGTGCACCGTGGACGCGCCGATGCGTGAGCGCTTCACCGTCGACGTCATGGGCGAGCCGCCCCTCGGTGTCCCGATATCGTTGGTGCCCGGGGGCGAGGCGGTGCTGGTCTGAGGAGTGGCGACGAGCATGCCACTCGCGAGGCAGGCGTGCTGCAGCAGCTGATGCACGTCCAGAACCTCGGCGACCTCGTACGGTCCGGCACGCCCCGTCGCGCTCGGCAGCGGCGGCGAGGACGCATGCCGCACTTCATCAGCACCTCCCTCTCCACCACGTGAGGGCCGTTGCAGGGCCTGGGCCTCGGCGTAGGCGATCGCGTTCTCCTCTTCACGGCACCGCCACGCATCCTCAAAGGCCGCGCCGAACGTGGCTGCCTCACCGCACAGCGCGGCCAGCTGCAGCACCGTCTCCAGCACGCGCGCATTGCGCTCTTGAAAGAGGCGCGTGCCGTCATCGGCGGCGTGCGCGGTGTTCTCTGCAGCCGCCTCTGCAGGCGGGTCGGCAAGCGGGTTGGCCTCGGCCATGGCGGTCGGGTCCACGCGTGTGCTGCGTGCTGTCTTGGCCTCGGTGTGTGCTGTGGCGGACGGAATGGACGCCGGCGACGGCGTCGTCGACGAGGGCGTCACGGTGACCTTCATGCGCGGAAAGTCGCGGAAGACGGCGAGGGGGTCCGTGGTGATGTCCATGAGCAGCTTTTCTTTCCACTGGTCCATGCGATCGGTGGGATTCAGTCGATTGATCTCGTTCTCGCGCTGACGCAAGGCGCTGGTGTCACTGAAGCGGCGTGTCATGGCGCGATCGGTGCGCTCGTCCTTGTCAGACTCCGCGTCCGTGCTCGCGTTGGCCTTGTCCCTTTTCGAGCGCGATGTGCCGTTTGCACCTGCCCCTGTTTTTGCGTCTCGGCCAGCGTTACTGCAGCACCCGTTTCCCATGATGCTACGCCACGTCTTCTTCTTCTTCTTCCTCTGGCGCTGTTTTTTTTCTTTTCTGGCTTTCGTCTCCGTCTAATTCCCGTGGGATTTTTCCGTTGATGACGCTTTGGGCAGAAAAAAGTGCTTGTGTACGCGCAATTGGTGACTTGGAAATCTAGTGGATATAGAAAAATGTAAAACCTGCTCACGGCTGATGAAGGTGACGCTGTTCTTTCTTTTACGTTGTCTTGATAAAAAAAAAAAAGTTTCGTTTCTTATCAAAAAAAAAAAACAACAACAACAAAAACACACCAGATGAAAATCAAGGAGAGCATGTGTGGAGTAATGAGGACAGGCATATGCTGATGGAGTGTAGGTTTCTGTGCATGTAAAAAATGAACACCTTCTCCTCCTTTTCTCACATGTGGTGCACATGTGTGTGAAAGAGGAAAGTAGAGGTGTTTTCCGTGCTCATTTAAAGTTCCGTCCGCCATTCTCATTCCAAAATCGCTCACCTTTTCCCCTAATGCACGCAGTGGAGGCGAATGGAAGATCCGTGTAGTGAGGAGACTTGCTCATCGTTCCGCCCAGCGCTGACGAGTAGACGCATCACTTGCAGTGTATGCGATTTCCATGCGAGTGCTATTTCTTTTTTTTTTCAATGATTAAATTAACATTATTGTTATCACTTACCCCAAGTTTCGGCTGTTCATACAACGGACGTGCCTATACGTGTATGCGTGACTGAGGTACCAGCATGCATGCGATCATGTCGCCGCATAAATAAAAAACAAGAACACAATAGGAAAAAAAAGATGTAAAAACGTTATTGGAGGTAACGGAGAGGAGAGGAGAACAAAAAAAAAACAAGTGCGGCGATTTTTCGGCGCACAGGCAGCGCTTTGAAAGAGCGCACATAACAAAACAAGAAAAAAACCAGTGTGTGAGAGTAAATTGACTCATAAAAGCAAGAAAAACGACTCATGAAACGAGAAACGAGAAGCCCAAACGTGTCCATGAAAGAACGAAAGCGTCTCAGAGAGAAGTCATTTGTGAGTTGCATCAAGGTGGAAACATCTTGTGTGTCACAACCAATACATCAATAGTGCAAAACACAATAATAAAAACACAAACACAAGCAATAACGTCTCACACAGGTAAACATACAACAAAATAGTGAAAGTGCATAGGAGCTCGAAAACGAGTGACGAGAGGAAAGCAAAATCCACGGCTGCAAAAAAAAAAGAAAAAGAAAAAAAAACGAAAGTGTGATGACTTTGAAAAGAAGTAAAATGTGGATACGCAGACAGGAATCAATAGTACGGGTGCACGTACGCATACAAGGGCAGTTTTTTTTTTAAACGACAACCTCAGGTGACCCAAGAGGGGCCACAGAAAAGAAAAAAGGGCAACATGGAACAGGTATCAAGTAAACACAACAACAACACACGGCCGTATTTACATGAGCCATGAGTGTGGAGAGTGCGAGGCAAAGGAGAAGAAAAAAAAAGAAGAGGAGTGTGAGGGCTACACGCTCTTTTTTTTTTTTAGGTCATGTGAATACTGAAACTACTTGATGCTATTAACATTTTATGTTTTTCCCTTTTTCGTTGTGATCTACTGATCTCTGTGAGATAGATAGATAGTAATGACTACATTAAAAAAAAGTTATTTGGTAGCATACACTTGTGTGTGTGTGAGAGAGAGAGAGAGAGTGGGAGAGACAAAGAGAAATACGTTCTGCCACTCTTCAGCATTGATATGGCTATTTTTTCTGTTTTTTATTTTACGTTCATGAGTGCTTTTGCCTCATTCTTTTCTTTTTCTTTTTCTTTTATCTGTTTTCATTTTTTTTTACGCGTTTGGCAGCAACGTCGCCGAGGTGACCCGGTCCTCTTCCGAAAGGATGCCCACCGCGTACGCGCCCATCATGCTCTCACAGTGAATCCACGGATGAAAGGCATCGTAGACGTGCGTGGCGTCCTTGCCGCCACACTCCATCAGCAGCCGCGCGCCACCGGGGTGAAAGCGCGCGAACTCAGTGCAATCATACACCACCTGGCGCACGACCATCCACAGATCATCGGCCTGGTTGTGCGCGGCGATCTCCGCCAATCGCAGTCGTGGCAGAGAGCTAAAGTAGGCCTTGAGGCTCGGTGCCCGGCACTCCTTCTGACGCGTGAAGACCTTTCCTGACCAGTCGTGCATCGAGAAGCCCACGCCGCGCGCGATCTTGCCACGGGGCACTGTGCGAACCTTTTCCGGTCGAATGTGGAGCGTGAAGGCCGTACGCTGCGGGTCCGCGGGTCCGTCGAAAAGTAGGAATGTCTCGGCGGGACTGGGGCTGCGCGGTGGTGGGGCAGCTGTCGTGGTCGCGCTGGTCACCCCGTTCTTTTCGACCACCGCCTCTGCGGTCGGGTCGTCGTCGGCGCTGGTGCCGTAGCCTCTGCACATGTACGCCGTGTTCTCCGTCGTCGTGCCCGGTACCGGGAGACTGGGGAGGTCATTGGGCTGCACCGAGGCCATCGGCGAGGGCGGCGGCGGCGGGGGGCGCCGAAAGTGTGGCGGTGATGTCGACGAGACCGTAGTTGCCGTCGCCGTCGTGCGTGCGCGCGCGAAGGTCGACGACATGGACGACGCCGTTGTGCTCGCCGTGTGGAGTGTGGTCGACAGCGAATCCTCTCCTTCGCCGGCCGTTGCCGGGGCCGCCACGGTCGCTGTCGTGGGGGAGGCGAACGTGGTGGCGAAGACACTCGGCGTCCCAAAATGAGAGACCGGCGTCAGCCCGCGACGACTGGCACCAGGCGACGGCATCGAGCGTCCTCGGCGTACGGCGCTGAAGGACGACGAGGCCGAGACACCGAGACCAGCCGGTGAGCCGGGCGAGGCAAGCTCGACCAGTGTGGCGCAGCTGTCGAACGCCGGCATGCTCGCGTGGCCAAAATGCGCGGAGGCCAGACCCACCGCCGACAGCGATGAGGACGAGAAGGAGCGCTGGTGCATGGCGGTGGCACTGCCGTGTACTGTGGAGGACGGCAGCGGCTGACTGTCGGGACTGCTCTCCTCCACGTGCGTGAGAGGCGCGTGCTCGGCGCTGCTGCGCGTGCGGCTGACAGGCGCGGAGAAGGGGAGACTATCCACGTCCTCCTCGTCATCGGCGGGTGGTGGTGGTGGTGGTGGTGGTGGCGAGCTCAACAAACTTCCGGTGCCGCTCTCCCCATTGCCTCCACGGCTCTGCATGGCGAGGACGCTGCTGGCGGGGACGTCGAAGCGCAACGAGGGGCTCGGCGGCGAGACCAGCGAAAAGACGTGCCGAGGGACGTCTGTGCCGGCGACGAAGGTGGCGGAGGCAGCGGCGGTGCGGAGGCCGCTCTTCGTGCCATTCGGCGAAGGAACAGAGGCGATGTGCGTCCCCGCGGATGTCATGGAGGACACCAACGAGGCGGTGCCAAACGACGTCGTGCCCGAGTCGACCTCCATCTGCGCGGCCCGCGTCAGGGGAGCACGCGGACGCGGGTGAGGAAGACGGCCGGTCGGCAAAGCCAGCTCATCACCGGTGGTGGTGGTGGTGGTGGTGGTGGTGCCGTCATGGACCTCGGCGTTGTTGTTGTTGTTATCGTCCTGGCTCAGGAGCTGATCTGCGTGCGGCAGCAGTGACTGATCGTGCAGCAGGGAGCCGGAAAGGGACAGGGTGGGTGTCACCGCGGCCTCATGCACGGGCGACGACAGGCACACGCGCCCCTCCGTGCACACGGGCAGCTCGCAGCAGTCAGGCGCGACACCCGCGTGTGTTGATGTTGTTGCTGTTGTTGTTGTTGGTGGTGGGGGTGGCGGTGGCGGTGGCGCCGCCGCGCTGGTGCCGCTGGTGGAGAGACGAACGGAGTCCGACGTCGTCGCGGTCACGTGGCCACTGCCCGTGACGGACACCACACGCACGCCATCACTGCGATCATCCTCGTCGTCGTGATCGCCCAGCTCGCTTCCCAATCGCAGCGAGCGCAGTGTTTTCATCGTGCCGGAGAACTCGAGCACATCGTTCATGTGATTCATGGACAGCGGCAAGGCGCCCTCCGACAAGTGCGGCTGCGTGCTCGTGCTGCCCGTGACGCTGTCCGTGACCGCGAGCTGCTGCGAGCTGTTTGCCTCGGAGAGCGAGTTGCAGGCACTCGCAGTCTGAAAGCCGTGTATCGCGGCATTGCTGGTCACGGGTGAGGTCACGGCAGTCACAGCAGCGGTGAGTGTCGTGGCCGGACTGGTCGTCGTGGTGGGGGAGATGAGCGCGGCCGGTGACATGCCCGGCGTATCGTCGTCCTCGCTGGGGCAGACCGCAGAGGCCTTGTGGTCAGTCGTGGCAGGAGACGTGGTCGCGGCCGCATGCGGCCGCGGCTGCGACTGGCCGAGCAGCCACGAGGGCGACCGTGCCCGACAAACCACCTCATGGGGGATGTCGGCACGGTGCTCCAGCGCGGACGGCGAGAGCGGCAGCGGTGGCGGTGTCTTGATCCGCGCGCGCAGCGGCTGCGCGTCGGGGCTGACCGTGCCGTGCATGGCGGCATCGTCACCGGCATCGTGAAGAACGGCGCCCGGCGCGGAGGAAGCGACCGATCGATCGGAGACGCAGTGAACGTGGACGTGCTCGTGGTGGTTCGGCGGCCCCGCGATGAGCTCGGAGGCGTCGTCGTCGGCTTCCGACCGCGCCCCTCGTGCCACCGGTGCGCACGGGGAAGTGTGCGAGAGCGCCGAGGACGTCGCCGAGACTTCGACCAGGCCGTCGCTCTCGACAAAGCCGAGCGTGCTGTGACTGACATCGGCGAGCCTTGAGACGGAGTCACGACTGCTGAGGAGGTCGGACGTGCCTGAGGCGGCCATCGTCGCCGTCCAGGTGGGCGGGGCCAGGTAGTGCAAGCTCGCGACCGGCGGGGACGCATTCGACACCGAGGGGCTGTAATAACCAATTTCGTTTTCGGCGCTCTGCACAATTTGATCCGAAGTGTCGCGACTTTCCGTGCCGGCCATGTCGAGTGCGGACTGCGAGCCGTGGCTGTAGGAGAGTGGCGTGTGCAGCATCGGCGTCGAGGGCCCGCTGGGGCTCTGTCGATGGCCGCGTTGCTGCTGCTGCTGCTGTTGTTGTTGTTGCTGCTGCGTATTAATGGGGTTGCCGCAAAAGGCGCCGTTCTGGGCGTTGACAGTCAGTGTGTGAGACGCCAACACATTGTGTGTTGAAATGCCGGAGAAGGTGGCGCGTGCCGCCTCTGGGGCCGCGCCCTTGACAGACGTGGCGGCGCGGCAGGTGCCAGACTGATTCGAGCTTGACTCCATCTTCTTTTTATCGTCTCTTTCGTTTATCTTTTTTTTTTTTTTTCGTTCTGTGTCGAGCGATGAATCCACGATAAGACACAAGACGCAAACGTACTGTAACTGAATAGTAGAATAAAACTGGAGAACAACGGGGAGAAAAAAATCAAAAAAGAGTCTTACAGAAGTAGTGTGGAACAACGTGCACACAGAAAAATAGAGGCGAAAGAAAACACCTTTGGATTGCCTTTGTTGCGCAATTGAAAATACCGATAAATGAAGGGGAAAAAGCTCTCAAATATAAATGTAAATGCGTATGTCCGTGATGAAAGACCGAAAAAGAAATCACAGGTCAAACGCACACACACAAAAAAAAAAAAGAATTAAACTACAAAGTTGAAAAGAAGGAAGAGTACCAATGCACAACAGGAAGAATAGCAGTCCCGGACAGAAGACAACAACAGCAACGTGTGGAAATGAAAAAAAAAAAGGCGGGAAAGCGGCGACAAAGTTACTTGGTGACGTCTTCACTATCGTGCAGAACCGAAATAGTTATCAAAATAGTAGAACCCGGTGGTGAAAAACTGAAAAAAAAAGGAGAGGAAAGGTGAGCTATATATATATAAAAAAAAGCTGCCCGTGAATGACGTACTTGTGCACAGCCCACAGGTACACCGTCAATATGGAGAAATACGAGAAGAAAATACTCTCCTCAAAACAAAAACGCACACACAAAAGAAAGGCTTCCTAGAAAGAAAGACAGAGCCTCGTTTTTCTTTTTGCGCTTGCGGCTTTTTGTTCGGATCAAAAAAAGCCGACCCTGTCTATAATGTCGTGAGAGGCGAGGAGAAGAAACAAAAAGAAAAAAAGGAAGACAACTGATGAGCACCGATTTTAGAAAAAAATCAAACAAACCTTTCTTTCGTCGTCGTTTGGCAGTGAAGAATTGTACGCTGAATGTAGTCTTGATAAACACAGCGAAAAATCCAGAGGGCAGAAAATCAAAGAAAAGTTATGATACACCCAAAGTAAAAAAAAAGTAGAAAAAAAAAGGGGGAGGGAACCTAAAAGCAAGTGATCAACTGATTGCACGAGCTAAAGAATTCTTAGTTGCTGAAATAATCTCAATGGGCTTGATTTTTCCTCTGAGCCGCTGTTTTTTTTTTTTTTGGTGTGGGTTGGTGAGGCAACGCGAACACACGTTCAGGCACAGATGGAAAGCAAGGAAAAAAGAAAAAGAAAGAGCCTATTTAGCTCCGATGAGGAGAAGAGAGCTTTGCCGGTTGGGGAATCGAGTTTTATGCCCTTTAAAAAAAATCACGTTCCTTGACCAATAATCGGCGTGTAATATATCCGCCGTATTCTTTAATTCTCCTTCACACCCTACTGTTCGTGTTTAAGTTTATCTCTAAAGTGAGAGAGAAAGAAAGAAAAATTACACAGGGCAAGCGTTGGTAAGAGGGAAAGGAAGAAGAAAAGCACGAAAACACGTGATATTAATGAGATATATACGATATCACCACCGCGAGAAAAAAGGAAGAAGAAGAAAGAAACAAGAAAGCCGTGAGTTCGAGAGATTCGCGATGGGACACCAAAATGCGACACGCGCTCAGGCCAGAAGCGTGGAAAAATAAAAAAAAAACAAGAATCGACTGAAATAAATAAATGAAGTAGATGAGGTAGTGAGCTTGACTATCGCTCTCTAAATATTGTACACTAAATGTATTCTCTAGAAAGAAAAGAAACAGAAGAAGAAGAAGCCGCATCATCAGCAAAAGTGAGTGAGAGAGGAAAGGTGTGTGTTGCGTGCTTCTGTGAAGGAGGGGGAGCGAGACACACCAAGTATGTAGGGCAGCAGAAATGCATCAGTGACACATGCCGCCCTAGTACGTGAGATTGACGAGGCACCTGTCAACTCGAATGCTTCTTCATGTGCACCTGCTATTTGGACAGATGCCAACACCATGACAGGCGCACGAATACCCCGTTTTTTTCTTTCTTTCTTCTTTTACTTCATCTTGAATACACACACACACACATACTGCAGTGCACGCCACACGAAAAGCAAACTTAGAACGCCATGTCATTGCCTTTTCATTTTTGCCTGTTTATTTCCACGTCGTCACTCTCTCGCAACATAAGGACGGGGTGAAAAAAAGAAAAAAACGTGCCTAGTCGCTCATGCTGTTGTCGAGTGGACCTCGAAGACGACCTGGCAACCACCCCACCATGTCGGCGCGAAGGGCAAGTGCGGCTTCCACGCCGGCATCGCCCTCCGCGCCACTGACTGCCTTGCGTCCCTCCTTTGCCGTCTTCTTCGATGCCTTCTTGGCGGCCAATGCCGCCGCCGCCGCCGCACCGGCAGTGGTGGTGTCACTCGAGGAGAAGAGGTGCGTCTCAAAGCTGCGCACAAAAAACGCGGCAAAAGGACTGGCCCCGACCTCGCGCTGCAGCTGCGCGCGCGCTGGGCCAGCGGCGCCGGGTACGGTGTTCAGAAAGGTGTTGTAGCGTGTGCGCCAGGCCGCACGAACAAAGTTGCGGTCGCCATCCCCGTCGGCACCGTCATCGTCGTCGATGGCGTTGCTGTCCAGGCTGAAACGGCCGTCGTCCTCGTCAGCGGCGTCCGTCGTGTTGGTGTCCGTCGTTGCCGCGACCGCCTCGCGCGTGAGCAACGCCGTGACCTGGCGGATTTTGCCCACCTCCAGCGTCTGCTGCACATCCGGAATGGCTGGCGGCAAGAAAGGACACGCAAAGAGCACCGCCATGTCGGGGTTCTCAGCGAATGCGGTGGGGGTGGCAGTGGTCGTGGTGCCCGATGCACTAGACATGTGCTGCGTCGCTGTCTCAACAAGTGCGGCCGCGGAGTGGGTGCTGAAGTCGTCCCAGGCGACCTTCACGTTCGTGCCCGACTCGGGTGGCAGCGGTGTCGCCTTCACGAGCGGTTTGTGGCTGTAGCACGTCAGTAGCGGCATGGGCCGCGAGAGGGCACCCGCCGCATGGGCCTCCGCCGCCGCCGTTCCCATTTTTGCGTGTGTGTTCCCCACGCCGTGTGCGGCATCTGGCGTGGCGGACGGCGGGGCAAAGGCGAGAAAACGGTGGACACGCGCCTCGGCAATCTGCTTCAGCACGGTCTCGTCGCGCACATCATGGGCGGCGAAGGTCGGCGGGGACGGCAGCACCACCCGAACAGGGGCGGCAGCGGGCATCGTGCTGGTGTTCGTGGTCGTGTCCGTCGGAGGCACAAGCGAGAAGAGGGGGCGCGCGAGCGACACACCGGCCACATCACCCTGGCCCGCATCCGTGGAGGTGACCCGTGGTGAGGGTGGTGGGGGTGGGTAGGCGGGCATCGCGGGCGCCACCGCTGGCGTAAACAGCGACGCACGCCGCGCCGCCGCGTGTGTGGCCTCATCGGTCACCGCCTGCCGAGACCGACTTCCACTGTCATCGCCGTGGCTCTGCGCCGCGTGCCGCGCACGCTCGGCCTCGACAAAGTGCTGAAAAGGCACAAAGAGCAAAATCACAGGCAGTGCCGGCGGCGTCGGGTAGAGAAAGAACGACGCCGACCGTGGTGTGGTGCCTTCCTCGACCGTAACGGCGCGGCCCTCGGACTCCCCGCGCGTGGCCTTGGGAACGCGAAGGGCCTCTCGAACAGAGACCGCGGAGAGCTGCGCGGCCAACGCGGTGCCGGCCACCAGACAGCTCTGCGGTCGCACGCCCTTGACCAGGGCGTTGGGAGCTGGGGTCAGCGACGGCTCCGTGCGGCGCAGGGCTTGCAGACGCTGCAACATGGGAATATCGAGGGCCACGTGAAGCTGGCAGCGGGTGACCGCGCTCGCCCACCACATAATGAACTTGTCCAGCTCCGTCAGCGGTGAGCTCACGGTCAGCGCGGCGAGCTGCTCGCGCGTGAAGGCAATCTCATCGCAGAGGGGTGGGGCAGGACCGCGACGTGTCGCGGGTGATTTGGCCGGCGCCACGCTGGCCGCCAGCTCCGACGTGGGCCCCTCGCCGGTCTCGCCAGGAATGAGCGTGCCGTTGGACGTGAACAAAAAGAAGAGGCCGTCTGCGCGGCAGTACAGGCCCCGAGAGACCCACCGACCTTGACTCCAGCATCCGGCGTAGACGCTCCCGTCGCGGTAGCGGCAGAGCGCGAGGCAGCGGCGCTGACCGAGCCGGTCAAAGCAGCCATCGCACACACGCTGCTGCGCCTGGCCGCTGATCTTGAAGTGCGCCGGCAGTTGCGCGCGCTTCTGCGAGCACGCGTCACAGAACAATTTTCCACAAAGGCGGCAGTGATGCCGGCGCGTGAACATGGAAAACGGCGCGCTACACTGCACGCACGCGTCGCTCTCGCCGTCGTCGACCATGAGCGGCGGCGGGAAGCAGTCATCGCGCTCGTTGCCCAGGGAAAAGGTGGTCTCGTAGATGGTTTCCTTGTCGCTCGAAAAGAGGCGACAGAAGCCGTCGAGCACGCCCTCCGACCAGTGGCCTTCGATTGCCATGTCGGACAGGAAGGCGACACCCTTGCCTTGCTTCTCGTTCCCGACAAACTGGCCGTAGTAGGCGCCGTCCGCGGTCACCAGCTTGCCCACACCATCGATCGCATCGTGCGAAAATGTGCCGCTGTACACAACAGGCGTGCTCGCGGCATGGCTCGTATCCGATGCTGATGTGGTGTTGTTTGCGGCCCCAGTGGTGGCTGTCGCTTCGCGATCGCGGTCCGGGCGGGGGAAGCACTGGTAGATGCCGGTGCCGTGCCGCTCGCCATGCACCCACTCGCCATTGTAGGACGTGCGCATCGCCGATGACGTGAGACCGCGCGCAGTCAGATGCGCCACACAGTCCTGCACACCGCAGCTCACGGCATCGCCGTCACCGCAACTGTTGTTGTTGTTGTTGTTGTTGTTGTTGGTACTAGGACGCGTGTCCTGAGAGACCCCGTCGGCTTCCAGGTCGTAGGCGACACCGCGACCATGACGGCGCCACTGCTCGTCGACTTCACCGCGGTACAGCGTGTGCACGAGGCGATTGCGACAGAACAGGCCTTGCAACACGGACCCATCGGCGTAGAAGAAAAGGCCAAAGCCGTGCCACATATCACGTCGAAACTCGCCCACGTACTTTTCACCGCTCGCGCAGAAAATCTGCGTACCGAAGCCATCGCGCTGACCGTCGGCGAAGCCTCCACGGTAGTAGGCCCGCTGACCCCACCACAGCTCACCGTACACGTGCGGAATCATCTGCCCGGTTGTGTACCCCGAGTAGACCACATAGAACGTGGGCGGGGCACGCGGGGCTGACGCGGCGGAGGATGGTGAGGTGGAGCCCGACAGCGGGTGTGCAACGTCGGCGTCGTCATTGTCCTTGTCCGCTGACCGAGGGGCCTGCGGCATCGGTGAAACATCGGCAGTTGTTGTTGTTGTTGTGGTGGTGGCCATCGTGGGGCTCGGTGCGGACAGAGCCACGCTCTCTGTTTCAGTCGCGTGCGACGCTTCCGCTCCGCCGTCCTGCACGGATGGCGTGGATGTGTGCGACGGCAGGCTCGCCTCCAGGCTTTCCGCCGCCCGTCGCTGTGACTCCTCGGCCTCCACGAGATTACCAACCACGTCCTTCGCCTCGCCACTGCTGCTGTTGTTGTTGTTGTTGTGGCTCTGGTACGGGTCTGTCGGGCTCTCGTTACTCCAGCACGTCGCCGCCACCGAGGCGTTGGGAAACAGCGCGGACGGGATCCACAGCGTGTGCACTTGAATCTTGAGTAGCAGCGCGCGCACGCAGTCGACGCACGTCGGTACACTGGTCACTCCGCGCGCAGTCAGCTCGTCGCGATACGCCTCAAGCGTACTCGGGATGTCATCGAGCACGCGCGCGAGCGTCTCCGGCTTTTCCTTTTTCCACTGCGCAGAGGTGGTGAGCGCGGCCTGCTGCAGCGCGTACGCCTCCAGTGCCGCCGCGTGCACGGCCGACACCGCTGCCACCGAGGTCGTCGCGTACGTCGCACTACTCGTCGATGTCGCACCGGCAGACGCCGTCGTTGATTTGCCGCCTGACCCGTCGGAGGCACTCGTCAGCTCCAAGTTGCCCAAGCAGGCACTGCACGCCACACGGAAGCACAAGGTGCACGACACCGCACGTCGAAACATGCCAAACTCCTTTCCACAGAAGACGCACTGCGGCACACTGCTCGTCGCCGGTGCAATCTCGGGCGGGCCGGCCTCGAGCAGAGCGCGGGTCTCCGCGTCCATGGGTTTGATCGTCGGTCGCCGCTCCGCCGCACGACCGTCCGTGTCGCTCAGCAGCGCCGCGTGCAACGTTTCCTCCACGTGTTGCTTGTGACGCTCCTTCTCCGCGGCTTTGACCGCGGCGGCGTGCCAGGTCAGCCAGGCCGTCATGTTCGACTGCTGCGCCGGTGCGCGATACCCGGCGGGCAGTACGCCGCACCGCTGCAGGTCCTGCACGTACTGCACATCAAACAGCGAGGCCGGCCGGTGCGGCATCGCCAGGCGCACGTTGTTGCCGCGATAGGAGCTGGCCAGGCAGACACCGCTGCCGTAGAACCAGACACACGCGTGACGGTCCTCGACGCGACCCACAGGCACCGTCGCCGGCAAGCTCAGCGTGCGGTTCGACGCGGCATGTGGCAGCGGTGACGACGACGACGACGACGACGCGGGCGCTGCCCCAGACGGATCGTCCATCTTGGCGGCATGGCGGCGCAACGCGGCTTCGGGCAAGTAGCCGAGCGCGTCCATCACGGTGGAGTACGGGTTCACATCGACAGGACGGGGTCCGGCGAACAGTGGGGGCTGCAGTCCGTAGAAGTAGCTCATCTCTGGCACCGCGGATGACGCCCAGTGGCCGTGGACGAGGAAGTGCTCGCCGTAGCCGGTGAGGACGCGTCGACGCGGCTCTGCGAGGGCCTCGTGTGTCGGGGCCGCAACAGCCGCGGTGGTGGTTGTCGTCGTCGTGACACTGTGCGATTCCTGTGCGGCCGTGGCGGGCAACATCGCCTCCGCGCTACTGGCCTGCGCGAAGAAGTTCAACGCCGCATCGAGCCCAACGGCGCGCGGCTCGGCGGTGGCGGCGACCGAGCTCGGGGCCTCCGTGGAGGAGGGCGGCTGTTTGTGCGGCGGCGAGGCCCCGGCGGCCGCACGCAAGGAGGCTTGACGCCGCGACTGGCTTACTCGCTCCGCTGCACGCCGACGGCGACTCTCCGCGCTGCCGTCTGCCAGGGACTCCTCCTCCTCCTCTTCTTCTGCTTCATCGTGGTCAACTTCAGCCGGCGCGCGACTGGCTGCTGTGGGGGTCGTGGTGGTGGTCGTCGGCGCCATCTCCGTCCAAATTTTAGGGTCTCGCCTATTTTTGGCGAAGAAAAGCCCCTCCCCTGTTGGGGCATCATTGCACCAGGTCCCGACGTGCACGGAGCCATCCGCACACCACGTGATGGATGGTGCCCCACTGGCCGCCGACATGGTCGCACAACGACTGCTGTTGTTGTTGTTGTTGATACCGCGCTGACCGCCATGAAAAGGCCCGAGGTAGACCTCTCCAGACGGAAAGGCCCAGACGCCGCTTTCACACTCCAACAGCCCGCCGCGCCAGCTGCCCTTGATCACGTGCCGTGCGGGGCAGACAGGCTGCGCGTCATCGCCGACCTCCACGCCGTCCGCCACACCGCACGCCCGTTGCCGACGACGCGCGACCTCGGCGCTGGCCTCGGCGGCTGCCGCCTCGGACTTCTTGGCGGCAGCCGAGGAGAAGAAGAAACGTCGACGTGCGGGCAGCCCAGAGGCGGGGGTGGCCATGGGCAATGCGCGGCGGAAAGATGGGACGGGCAGCGCAGGGAAGAGTTCCGAGAGCACGGCCGGGACGCGCAGGACACCGGGGCCATCGCGGTGCCCGTGGCAGAAGAGGCCGAAGAACTCCACGGCCTCGCCAGCGGCAATGGCACCGGACGACGCGTCCGTGCCCTCCAGGCCGGTCGTCGGCACCGTCATCGCCGTGGTGTCGGCATTCGGCGAGGTCGGTGACCGCGTGGCAGGACTGCGCGACGATTTTTTGTTCTTTTTCTTGGCCTGCTCGCTCGCCTGCTCGATGGTCTTCGGTCCAAACAAAAACGTCTCAAACGACAGGCGAAGGTGTCCGACGCCATTGAGCTGCGCCCCGTCCCACTCGCCCTCGTAGCCCTCCATGAAGCGATCCGCCACCCAGCGTCCGGCCTTGATGAAGCCATCCGTGCGCTGCCAGATACCCCAGCCCTCTCGCCGGTTACGTGCGAAGCTCCCGCTATACTCGCTGCCATCCCTCGCATAGCGCATGTTACCCTGCCCGCTGCGTTCATTGTGGTCAAAGGTGCCGTAGTAGAAGTCACCGTTACGCAGCCACATCAGACCTTTGCCTTGGATGCGCTCGCTCGCCCACTCACCCTGGTAGCACGCGACGTGCTGCAGCGCACCGGGGGCACCGTGGAAAAAAAACATGGTGCCTTCACTGCGCTCGCCCCGCACAAAGGAGCCGACAAAAAGGGAAATGCCGGGGTTCTCGACCGTGCCGGCCCCGTGGATAAGCCCGTTGACGAAGACGCCCTCGACAATCGACTTCTTCTTCTTGAGCGTGTACTTACCCTTGCCGTTGCGCATCCCGTCCTTCCACTCGCCCTCGTAGAGGTCGCCGTTCTTGTAGCGCATGGTGCCCTGGCCCTGCATCTTATCACGCGAAAACTGACCATAGTACTCGTCGCCGTTCGCGTAGACGAGGACGCCCTCGCCATCGCGCACACCACGCAGCAGGTGACCCTTGAACTTCTTGCCGTCCGGGTAGTTGATGGTGCCGTAGCCCTGGCGAATGTCGTTGTCCCACTCGCCCTCGTACACCTCCCCATCAGCCTGCGTGAGCGTGCCTTTTCCATTCCGGCGATTTGAGCGCCACTGCCCCTCGTAGACGTCGCCGTTGACGTACCGCAGCAGGCCGTGGCCATGTCGCAGTTGCGCGCGATCAAAGTCGCCAATGTACTCCTTGGGCTTGTGCGCACTGTCTTCGAAAGGAGAGAGCATCGACAGGCCGCGCCAGAGAAGTGCGCCGACACCGCCGCCATCGAACGCGCCGGCCCCACCAGGCATACGATCGACAAAGTTTTTGTTGTACTGCATGTGCCCCTTGCCGTGCATCTTGCCCGCGCTCCAGTTGCCCTGGTAGGTGAAGGTCGACGTCACAAGCACACCGTTGCCCTCAAAGAGGCCAAAGGACCAACTTCCACCGTAGCGGTCGCCGCTTTCGAATGCGAGGCAGGTTTGTTCAAGATTGAAGTTCCCGCTCTTGGAGGGGGCAGGAATGGTCAGGGGTGTGGCCCCACGTGCTGTGTCAGCGCTCCGAGACTCAGTGGAAGGAGCACCGAGCGTGCCACTGCCTCCACCGAGAGAAGGATTCACAGAAGAGGTGGTCTGCTGCGCTGTTGTTGTTGTTGTTGTTGTTGTTGTCGGAGGAGCAAGGGCCTCGCGCGATGCGACCGGCGCCGCGGCCCCAGCAAGACTGGCGGCTTTAAAAAGCATGATGCCGACGCCATGCGGGACCGCCCCCGTGCCAATACGCCCGGGCACGTCAACATCGCCGTAGTAGTAGCTCCCGTCGGCGAGCACCAGCACCGGTGGAGGAGCGTCCTGCGGGCGGAATCGGGTGATTTGAGGGATCGTCACTGGCAAGGACAGCACAGCGTTGGGGTTGTAAAAGTGCGGCGCTGACGGATCGGAGGGGGCGCTGCCCACGATGGAATCCGGTGTTGGCGTCGGGCTGCCGCGTTGCATGATCAGGCAATTTTGAGAGAGAGAGAGAGAGAGAGAGAGAGTGGCAAGCAAGAAAAAGAAAGGGGAGAGCAAAAAAAAACCCACAGAGAGAGAGAGATGGAGAAGCAATACGTAACAAAGCCGAGTCAGATTGACGTCTTGATGAAGTGAGGGTGCAGGAGAAGAGTCGGTATGCGCGTGCGCGAGCGAGTAAAAGAAGAAACACAAAGGTGGCGATAGTTATGAAAGAGAAAGCAAAGATAACACTAGAGCGCTCACACACAACAACAACAACAAGAGCGCGCAGAAAGGAATAAACTAAGGACGACCGATATGACAAAAATAGGATACCTGGCAAGTATAGAACGCAGTAGGAGAGCAGGGGGGATGAAGAGGCGAATGAATGTGTGGAGGGATGCTCATAGAAACAGAAAAACCTAGCTGTTTTCTTCCTGCTTCTCCCATTCTTGTCATGAGGCAGTAAACAAGAGTGGTGAGGGAACTGTGTACTTCATTTCCCCTCTCCACGTGTATGTGTGGACAACTTCTTACGTCCCTTTGAGAGTGGCAAGACACCGTTTTTTTTTTTTGCGCACTCAGACAAATACCAGTGTCTTCCAGTCCTTCTACACGAGATTGCTGGAGGACGTGTTTCCATTACTTTTTTTGCTTGTTTTGTTCAAGAATGTCCATTTCTGAATTGTGAATTGAAAAGAAAAAGAAGAGATATCCATCTCTCATGTTTCAATTCGGTCACTGCATGATATAAGTATTGTTTTGTTGCGCCTTGATGTGTATTTTTGTTGTTGCTAAGATTCAAAAGAACGACAACAAAAAATAGAATCGTCACATACACACGCACACGTGCCGAACATCTATGTCAGAGGGAAAGTGCGAGTGTCATGCACGACAGGCCCTGCAAAGCACAGGGAGAAAAAATGGGATGTACAAACGGGAAAACAAGCACCGTGTGATGAAAATGGGATAGTTTTGTTCCCAAGAGGAAGATAGACGGCTTCTGGTGATCCAAAAAAAAAGGAGAAAAAAAGCAACGAAAGAAAGGAAACAAGTGACAATGTGAGAGTGTTGGTCGAGGAGCGGCACAGGCGCATTGCGAAACCTTCACGCATCACGACATCGTCCGATGCCGTTTTTTGCTTTGTTTCCTGCGTCTGTTTTCCCTGCCTGCGATTTCATTTTTTTTTGTGTTCGGTTGCACTCTTCAATCTCGGTCCGTGTCACTCTCTGTCACTCTCTCAAACTCGTGTACATTCTCACTTTCTTTTTAGCTTCTTCTTTTTCCGTCTCTTTTTTCGTCTCTTTTTCCTTCTTTCTGAGCCGTCTCTCTCCTCTCGTGTTTACGCAACAAAGAAGCGAAGTGGGCCACGTCCGCCCATCGTCACTCGTTGAAAGGAGGCGCAGTACTGCGCGTACGTGAGAGCCCCGGTGACCATGGAAAGACCCACTACGCCACCGACCGCGAACAGTGTCAGCTGAGTCGACGACAAATCCGTCATCTTGTTCAAAAACTCGGGCGTGTTGGACAGATTGCGGCTAGCATCGTACTGCGCACGTTTGTTGTCGGAGATGAGCACCTCGTACGCCGAGTTGATCACCGCCATCTGATCGCGTGCTCGCGTTTGGGCAACGGCGTCCGACCCGACGCGATCAGGGTGGTTCTTGAGCGCGAGCTGCCGGTACGCCTTTTTAATCTCCGCGGACTTGGCCTTGTCGTCGACGCCGAGCACCTCGTAGTAGTTGGCCTTGGGGTCAATGCCGTCCGCGCCGCCGGCGCTCGGACCGCCCCCATTGCCGAGGAACGGCAGACTATTCCACGCTTGTTCGAACGATTGCGCCTCCTCCTCCGCCTCCTCGCGGTCCTTGTTGTTGGCCTCATCATCCTGCGCGGTCGCGGGGAACTTCTTTTCCAAGTAGTCCATCACCCCGACGGAGGAGACGAGGCTGAGGCGCACAATGACCGGCGTCAGTGCGAGCAGGGTCAGGTGCTCTGTCCAGAAAATACCACCGCTGGTGGGCTCTGAGGTCACCGCACGGCCTAGCAACGCGCCCACCACGCGCGCGGACGTCGAGAGCACAATCTGTGAAAGCGACCCCGCCGTGCTCGCCAAGTACGGCTTCAGCACGCGCCACTTGGACGTCGACTTCTCGCGCTCGGCATACGCCACGTGCGCCCACATGATCTGCTCAAACAGGAACTGCGACAGATCGGGAATGAGCGCCCCAGCGAGGACTGTCCGCACCGGCTGCACCTCGTAGCTGTAGCGGTAAAACCGTACTGCATCCTGACAGGCCTCGGGCATGTCATCGAGGAACGCCTCGGGGGTCGAGCGCGCCGGCCGCGGCGGATTCTCCATAAAGGCACCGACGGGATCCTCCGCCGGGTCAACGGGACCACCACCAAAGAGACGACGCACAAATGTCGGGTAGAGCACGTGTGTCACGCGGCGCAGGCAGCGCGTCATCCAGCAGCGGCCGAACCGGTACTCGCGGATCAGCGGAAACAAAAAGTGCAAGACGACGGCATCGCGCAGAAAAGCGCTGCGGGTCTGCGCCATCCACGCTGTGACCACGCTCTCCACCACGCGGTAGGCCAGCCGCTCCGACAGCTGCGCGCCCCACGTGGTGAAGAGCTTCTCCGGCTTGAATCCGCTCGCGACAAAGGCGGCGAGGCCGTTGAAGCTACAGAGTGTCTCGGCCACATCAGCGCCCAAGGACGGGCCGCCAAGGTAGTTCAAGAACAGCAGACATGAGAGGCGCGCGCCTTGAAGCGGCATCCCAAGAACAACCACGTGATCGAGCATGCCTCTTGTGTTCGCGTTCTTTGTGTGTTTTTTGCACCTTCTTTTTCTCCCACGGGCGGGAGTGACTGCTTATAAAGTTTTTTTTGTGTATTCGTGCGTGTCTGGTTGGGAGACAGGATTGGGTATCCACGTAGACGGCTAAAAACAGAAGATAGAAAAAGAAAGAAAGAAAGAGTGGAAAAAGAAAAAAAGAAATGAATCAAGGGAAAACAATGAATTTGGCAGACAAAAAGGAGAACCGCCAATCTATACTCTGATTCGTTTTCCTTCTGGCGATAATCGTAAGAGACGAGAGGTGAGAAAGACAAGGGAGGAAAGCGAAAAACAAGTATGAAGTGCTTGTGTGTTTATGAGGACCGTCCGTACTGGGAAGAGAAGCAGAGAGTTTCGCTTCTACACGCAGGGCAAGCAACCGTAGTCATCGTACACGAACCCATAGAGCACAAAAAACCTTCGGCACACTTTTTTCTTTCTTTGAGTGTGGTTCAGTATTCAAGGGAGGTGAGGTGAAATGAACACGCGAATGCGGCAGGTGGCGTCCAGAGACTAACTATCACCCTGCGCAGAGTGCGCAGAGGCTTCACTTGCCAACTCCGCGCACACAAACACACACACACACACACGTGCTTCTCCGTTTTATTAGATTTCACTTGTTGAAACTGTTTTCGTTGTTGAATTCTTTGTTTGCATGCGCTCTTGCATTTGTAGTCGCCAAAGTACATCATGGTGCTGTCGCTATTTTTGCGTTCGTTCTGCAGTAGACACCACTGTAGGGAGAGGAAAGGAAAAAATATGTGCATCCTACGAACGGCGAAGGGGCTCTCCAGAAGATGAATCCAAAGGAAAGACAGAGAGAGAAGAAACCAAAGTGAAGCAGGAATCGAGGTAACGACAGAACACGGAACATGGAGAAAAAAAGGAAAACAAAGGATGATCAAATGGCACGAAATAGGAACCTCAGTCGTGACTTGCGTGGTGGAGCCCACACACGAGTGGGCATACCGCGCGCCTTAAATGGAACAATCAAACAAAACACTAAAACAAAGCAACCACCACACCAAAACAAAACAAAACAAAACAAACAAACAAACAAAAAAGAAATCGAAGCACCGGGTAGCCTAACCAAAGAATGAAAGAAAAAGGATGAATGCGCGAAACGCAGTCTTGATTATGATCTGCGCCGCAAAAAAAACTGTCCAGCGGTGGCGCGGCAGTACCAGAATGATAACAACAACAAGAAAAAAAAAAAGCGAAATACGCGAATATCGCTACACACATGCCAAAATACAAATTGGAGTAAAAGAAAAAAGAAACATCAGAGGGCAGACAGACGCGCTAGTCACACACCATAGTCACACACCACTATCCCTCTGTCGTTGTCGGGCACCTCGTGGGCTCAATTTTCTTTTTCCATTTTTCCATCGTGTCAATTTTGTTAAAAAAAAAAAAAAGAACTGTTACCATTCATGACCCTTGGGCCAGTTCCAACAGTTCACACAACCGTCTGCGGAGGCTGTGTACATCTGATTCGTGAGAGGGCTATACAGGGCTCGGAACACGGTCGCCGCGTGTGCTTTAGCACGCCAGACAGGCTCACCAGTCGCGGTCTCAGTGAGGTAGACATGCTGATCCTTGGAGCTAGAGAGAATGGCGCGTCCATTGGCCATGTACCGTGCACAGTGAACGGGCTTTTCATGATGCTCAATCACGCTGATCGCCTCGGCGGTGTTGCGCGAGTCCCACAGACGAATGCTGTTGTCCATGCCCGTGCTGAGGTACTGCAGCTCGTCCTGCGGTCGAATATCGCAGTCCCAGATCGTCTTTGTGTGGCCGGCAAGACGCTGCACGACGGATTGCGCGGAGCGGAAATCGTGCACGCAGAGAAAGGTGTCGTCACCCGCGCTCAGCGCCATCCACGGCACCGACATGGACGCCTTCACGACAAAGATGTGCGAGCTGTGGCTGTGCTCGGAGCTGAGCATGGCCCCCGTTGTCGTGTCCCATCGCTTGACAAAGCCGTCCATCGCGCCAGTTAAGGCGACGGCATCATCGTGCGTCAACGACACACCGTACACCTTGTGCGTGTGCCCGGTGAGCTGGTGGAGCGGTGCCTTCTCGCCGCGACGATAGAGACGTGCAATGCGATCATCGCAGCCCGCGATCATGAGCTTGCCAGACAGAGGGGCGTAGTGCGCCGACAAGATGGACACCCCAAGCGCGGGGTTCTTGAGCGCCAGGTCGTACGCGGTCACCACACGTCCGGTGTCGGCATCCCACTCGTACAACTGGCGGTTCATGCTCCCGGTGAGCACGAGCTGACGGGCCCCGCTGTCACTCACATTGGCCGTGGTGGGCGAGAGGTGCATCGTGTAGATGGGCTTCGTGTGCGCCACGACGGTCTTGGTCAGCGAAGGGTACGTCGAGACGGCAGCCGCGCCATCCAGGGCGGTGCTGTACGCGTTCGTCTCCACCGTTTCGGTGCCCGCCGCCGCCCCGACCGACGCGGCGCCACCGGCTTCGGTGCTCTGCACGGCGGCGGCACTCGCCTCCTCGTCGGCGAACGGATCGGCCAGGCGCGCGGTGGCGGCCTCACGACGGAGCTTCTGGCCAGTGGCGGGGTCCGTGTACTCCTCCATGGCCGCGCGCTTCACCGCGCGCACACGTCCGCCCGATGCCGCCGCCGCCGCCGTCGCTGCCGCACCCGAGGTGGAGGGCAGCTGCTGCATCGTGGTGAGATCGACCGAGTACATGTGCTTCTGCAGCGTGACCAGACACGTCGGGCGGCGCGCGCGGAAGGCCTCCTCAAGTCTACCGGAAGATTCCTCATTGTACGCGTCAAACTGGCCGGGGCGCTCCAGATCCTCCACAAACCAGCCGTACTTGGCCTTGGCACCGGCCGTGGCCAGAGGCGAGGGCGGTGGGGGCAGGTTCGTCGGAATACCGGGCGGAAAGGCCTTCAGGGTGCGAATGCCGACCACGGCACCGACCCCTTTGGGCAGCGTGGCGCCCGGCGGCAGCGCACGCGGAATGACGCGGAGCTGCGTAGGGGCGGCGCTCGCGCTGGCGTTTGTCGCAGCGGCGGACTTTGTGGTGGCCTTGGCGCTCGTGGCGGCTGCCGTGGCGTTGGTGGCCGACGCGCCGGTCTTGGGCACACTGCCGCCTGCTCCCATGGTGGTTGACGGACGACGGATGAGGTGGTTCGGAGGATGTGCTTCTTGTCAAAAGAAGTCAAAAAGAACGACACCAGCGCGACAGCTAAAAAGGAAAAAAAAAGTACTTTTGTGCTTGGCAGGCGACCAGGGGGGGAAAAAAAAGCAGCTTTGGGATCGCTTGACTGATGTACACACCTGTGTTGACGCTTTTTTTTTTTGTGTGTGTACGTTGGTGCCAGAGTGAGATTTGACAGAACTCGTAGCCGTCAACAAGGCAGTTGCATGAAATGAAGTGAAAATAAAGTGTCGCAGCACATGTGGCCGTAGGAGTACATGAGGGATTGTGAAAAGTATCAAGAAGAAGGCATCAGCAGCTCCGACACGGACTACGGGATCGCTGCTGTTGCAGACCGATTGGGCGTGTGATCATTTCACCTCCACCGCGGCCTCACCCTGTCTGTCTTGGAGAGAGACTCAAACTCACACGGGACAGAGCCGATCCATCATTGAGTATTTCGTTTTCGCTGAGTGCCTGCACGCCCAGACACACACACACACACACACGGGAGGAACGTCTTCTTCCCACTTTTTTGTTTGTTTCTGCTCTTGCCTCAATGATGAGAAAAGCGTCAAAGAGCATGTCTACAAATGTATAGAGCTTATGCCAACGAGCTCAAAGCGATACTATTTGAAGCAAATAACAACAACAACAACAACAAGGTCACAAATAGACAAACACGCAGTCGCTCTTGTTCATGAAACAGTAAATAATCACAACCAGCTCTGTTGTTCTGATCGTTCACTCTTCTTATAACTTTATTTTTTTATTTCGTTGATGCGCACTGCCTTCTCTCCACGTATTCTTGTCTTGCTTGTTTCATCACCTATTTCGAGTTCCCCACCATAGAAAGCTCCATCAACGCGTCAGGGCTGGGAACTTCGACAAGTCTTCGAGCCGCATCGTCTCCGGCAGCAAGACCACATCCGCCGCATTGGACAACACCAGCTTCGTCATCATCTCGCTGTCGTGGCCCAGAGCATCGTAGATGGCGGCCGCAGTTGTGTTCTCGGGCAGCACCATCCAGCTGGTGCGCTGATAGACGTGCTTGGCAGCCGCGATGCGCTGATCAAGGCTGACGACCTTGGACGTGCTGAACGGGCACGCGTCCACGATGCTGTTCCACACGGTCGGCGCGGCCGTCGGGTCCTTCGCGGGACCGTAGACGGCCAGCTGACCCACGTAGGCATCGGTCGCAAAGCCAGTCACCTCCGGCATGTTCTCCGGCGCCCCTGCGAAGCGATCCGCGTAGGTGCACGCCGCCGCGTACGTGAAGTCGTTGGAACAGAAGATCCGCCCGATGCGGTTGAACGTGGAGCTCGCGAGCTTGTGATCAATCGCCAGAAACAGAGCGGCAAAGCGACCCATGTTCACCTGCGCGACCGCCTCGGCGTCCTTCGGGTCGCACGACGGCGGCAGCACGACCGCCGGCACCTCGCCGGGCATGGGGACGCGAAAGGCGTGCGCGGTGGGGTCGAACACCGCGTTGGGGGTGTCAGGGGCAATGACGTGCAGCACGCGATCGTGCCAGACACAGCGCAGTGGAATGCTCGTGACGAGCCGGTGTCGATAAGCGCGAAGCAGCTCCTGATCAAACCACGTGGAAGGGCCGCGCGAGAGCCGGCTGGCGAGCGCGTTGGCCGACCCGACCGACGCGCCGGTGGAGACCGAGGTGGTGGTGAGGGTGGGGAGGTACCGCTCATCCGCCGTGTCAAGGGGAATCCCTGGCGGGGGTAACGCATCGTGCACGGCACCGGCCGCCAGTGGCGCCTTGTGTGGTGTGGCCATCTTTGCCGTACGGGCGCTGGTAGAGGCCCCAATGGGGGTGCGATGGAAGGTTTGCTTGACGCCGCACGGCCAGCAGTCGGAGCGGACAGACGACTTGCCGGCCAAGTGGCTGCCCTCCAGTGCCTTGGTCTTTCCACATACTTCACACACCCACAGGTCGTCGGCCGCCATCGCAGTGGGCGTGCTCGTTGTTGTCTCTCCCGTCCTCTTTTCATTCTCCTGCCCGGCTGGTGGCGCTGTGCTGTGCGGCATGGCCCACGATGCCGAGGCTGCCGTAGAGTCCGTCGACAGCGGAGAAGGGCAGAACTTGAACGGCGGGGAGGTGCCTTGGGTCAGCACCATCACATGCGGCGTGGACGACGTGGCCGCCTCATAGCCTGCCGTAGCCGCCGAAAAGGCGCTCGCGGTGGATGGCGTGGATGTGACCGTGGTGAGGGTGGTGGTGGTCCCTGTCGTGGTGTCGCTGACCTTCATCGCGGACTTCACGGACGTCGCACGTGCGCTGGTAGAGGCCCCAATGGGGGTGCGATGGAAGGTTTGCTTGACGCCGCACGGCCAGCAGTCGGAGCGGACAGACCACTTGCCGGCCAAGTGGCTGCCCTCCAGTGCCTTGGTCTTTCCGCATACTTCACACACCCACAGGTCGTCCGCCGCCGTCACGATGGCAGCAGGCGCAGGCGCAGCGGCCGTGCTGACCTCCACCTTTTTCTCCTCCTTCTTCTCCACTGCCTTCTCCGGTGCATCGCTCGCCTTCACCGCAGGCTTCGCTGCCGCCGCCGCCGCTGTACTGGCGGCCGTTGCCGCTGGTGTCTCTGGCGACGTGGCAGGGGCGGCAGCAGGGGCGGCAGCAGGGGCGGCAGCAGGGGCGTCGGCCATGCTCAGTGCCGACACCGCCTCACTCTTTGTCACGAGCGTGCGGGACGTCTGTGGCGGTGCGAACACGACCGGCGAGGGAGATGGCGTCGCGGTCTTGAAGACGGCGGGCGTGGACACCGGCTGCGCACCAAATGGCGATCGAAAAAATGGTGTGTGTGCGGGCGCGGAGGGGGAAGCGATGCCGGCGTTCGGCGCTAAGGCACTGAGGAAAGGAGAAACGGCCGTAGCCGGAGGAAAGCCAGTCGCGGACGCACTCTTAAACACACTACCGCTCGGTGCAGTGCCTGAGGAAGTCGACGGAATGGGGGCCGGCGGACCAAACGCACTTTTGAACGCACCACCGCTCGGTGCAGCGCTTGTGGAAGCGAACGGAGTGGCCCCAGCACTGGCAGCTCGGCTGGAGGGAAATGCCGCACCGGAGCTTGGGGCCCCAAATGCGGAGGATCCTCCAAAAGCAGCACCACCACCACCGCCGCTGCTACCACCTCCAAACCCTCCAAAGGCCGACATGAATGACGGCTCCTTTTTTTTTTGTTGTGGTTGTTTGACTTCGTGAGTGTCTCGTTGCCTGTAGGCGCTCCTAGTCTCGCTTTTTTTCACTAGTATTTGAATACTTGTTGTTTGTCTGAAAGTACTACAACAATCACCACGTTTTCGATTGAACTAGACAATGAGATGCACGCAGCAGATACTGCGAACGGTAGAGAAGGAGAGACGACGAGCGTTGAAGCGCGAGAGGTGGCGGAGAAGTGTGTAGAAAAGTGAGAAGCGCATCTTTCCAACAAAAAGGAATGGACACACAGACACGAACGTGCGGTCAGGTGACCAACTACGCGAGAGAGAACGAGAGCACCGAACTGTCGGTGAACACATGGAGGAGAGGAACATGTGGCTTCACCAGGAGCAAAGGAGAAACACGATGAATAACAGTTATATGTAGCAGCACGCCCACGTTGCTTGGCTTCGTCGTTTCTCCAGTTTCTATTCTTTTTCTATACCACCTGATGATGATCCTGTTATGTGAAGAAGAACGAAACCAAACCATACAACACACACACGTACGCACTAGTTCGGAGGAGACGACTGCCACTCATCAGGCAGCGTTTCGCCAGTCTTGGCAAAGGCGTCCAACACGCTCGCCCGCGCCACGCCATCAATCCATGCGCGCCACTCCTCAAGACTCGCTCCCTCGAGCGCGGCGGCCTCCCCGTCTTCGTGCGCATCCTGCTGTGCTTGTTCGTGCTGCAAGCGCCACCAGTGAAGCTGAAAGAGGGCGTACTCAACGACTTGTGCGGCCATGAACGGATACACGGCCGGACTGGCCGAGTCCAGTGCGGACCTGTCGTCCGTGCAACACGCGGCGAGCAGCAGTTGGCAGGACGCCATCGACAAGGCGGGCGGTGCGGGCAGACGCCATGCAGGTTCTGCTTCCGACGCCACAACACCCATGTCCATCGCGTCGCGCTCGTTCGCACGGCGAAGACACGCGAGCACGGCCTCGCGCTGTGCCGCCTCCCGTTTGAACACCACCCGGAACACATCGCGCATCTGCGCGCGCAGATTCCACTGGTCCAGCACGGCGAGGAACACATTGACAGTCGGGGCACGCCACTGACTGTGGTCGTAGAGAGGCAGCACGAGGTCTTCGAGCACCGGATCCGCATGATGACCGGCGCCACGCTGTTCAGTGGCGTGCGCCGCGTCCACCAAGGGGAGCGAAAAGCTGCCGTCGCGTACCGCGGAAAGAATGTCGCCCCACGCACTTTGCTCTGCCGCGTAGACCTGCTCAAGCGTCAGCGGACTCACAGGCGAGCGCCGTGCATGCTGGCGACCAGACCCACCACCACCACCACCGCGACGGTGGTTGGCGCGGTTGCTTGCGTCTGTGCGCAGCTGCCGTTTGATCGCTCCAATGAGCAAGAACACGCGAGAGAACTGCGAGACAAGCGTCTGCACTTCCGACGCACACGCGAGTCCGTGGTCCTGCCAGACCGCCAACGTCCACAACTGACGCGCGACAAGCAGGCCCCACAGCGAGGAGTGCACCGCCACATCGACGACGTCGCCGTGGGCATCCTCACGATCCTGTTGCTCGTCGAACTCTGGCGCCGCCAGAGCCAGCCGCTCCCAGTCCTGCGATGTGCGCATCTGGAATCCGAGGTGCACGGTAAAAGGCGCGAGGAGGGCCTCGAGAAGGCGCTGACGCCGCCACAGCGCGTGTGATTCGGTGCCCTTTTCCTCGGCGGCCTCCAGCTGCGCGAGAAGCCCGTCCAGACAGCCGTAAGGAGGCCCCGCGTCGATGTTGGCGGCCGGTGGGCTCAAAAAGGGGCGCAGAAGTTCGCGCTCCACGCGCAACGATGCCTCTGATGTGCCGCGCTCTTGTCGGCTGGTGTGCACCGTGTACACGGGCGCCGGTCCTGTCTCACGCCTCACCGTATCGTGCGCAGATGAGTGCGCGCGCAGAGAGGCCTCCGGTGCGGTCAGCAAGGCCGACCAGAGGTCCCGTGCAGTAGACTGTGTGGGCGGTGGGCGTGTGTCGGCGAGGGCGGCGGTATCTCGGTGCTGCAGAAGCGGCGAGCCAAGGCGCGCCACGTCATCGCGCGTCGCTTTCCATGATGAGGTGTTCATCTTGGCGGCGCACCTCGCGCGCTCACAGACATCGTTGACTTGCTGCCAAAGCCAGAGCGCCTCTTGAATAGGTGCGGTTTGCGTGCTGTGCGTCACCACACCCTCCACACACGCCGTGGCGGTCGCGAGGAGAAAGTCCAACAAACACGACCACGACACCTCCTCCAGCGTCGCGTCGCGCACAGCGTTGTGACTTTCCCCTTCGACGTTCTCAAGAGCAACGCGCGCACGCGCGGCCGCCTGCCCGGCACGCCACGCCGCTGCCGCAGAGGTGACGAAGGGTAACACCTGATCAGCGCGTCCACCATTCGCCGGTCCCACAGCGACCGTCTCATCCCCACACCTCGCACACCACTCTGCACAGCCGCGGACACAATCGTAGAGCGCCACCAGGACGAGCATCAGCGAGGACGGCCGCGTGGCACTGGGATGCTGGTCCGCAGCGGCATCGACGAGCAGCACCTTGAGCGCTGCATCAATCAGGATCAGCGCCGCCTCCACCGCTGCACTATCAGCAGCAGCCGGAGAGGAGGAGGAGGTGGGCACAGCGGTGTTCCTCCGTGCAGCCACGGCCACCTGCTGCTTCTGGGCCTCCACGAGTAGGGCAAAGCTGTAGCTGTAGTACATGCCTTTGCTAGAGAAGGGCACGCGCCGCTTCTCGTTTTTTGTGCGAGGTGACCGTGGTGACGGCGACTGATCAGTCTGCGCCTGTTCGTGTCCGAGCTGCTGCTGCTGTGACTGCGTGAGCAAACGAATGGCCATGTAAAGGGCGTTGGCACTTCGAAGCGCGGCGCCGACTTCTGCCGGTGACACATCCGCACCACGCACGCGTTGAAGAGAGGTTTGCAAAAGGTGCTCGAGCAGGTACGAGGCTTCAGAAAGCGTGAGCGTGTCTTCCTCCTCGTGTGCCTTCCCTGTCGCACACGTGGTGCTCTGCGCCGCACCATCCACGTCGACCGTGTCGCCACGCACACGCGCTGAGGCGAGCGCCAGAACTTCCAAAAGACGCACCAGCTCAGGGTGCACCGAGTCGACCAAAGGTGCACCGATCGATGCCTCACCGGTGCTCATGGTGGTGGTCGTGGTTGTCGTCGTGGTATCGCTGGCGATCCGCAGCACATCCTGGCAGAGGCGATCAAACAAGGCGAGCTCGAGAGCAGCGCGCGACACTTCATGGACGGTGCCCGACGCGGGCAGGTCCAGACCATCGCGGTCCTCCTCGGCTGCGTCGTCGTCTATGGCAGGCGAGGCACCGTACAGTGGAGCACCGGCCGTGTGGTAGGTCCGTCGTGCTCCTGTCCACATAGAGGTGTGCATGCCACCGAGCGACACGCTCCTGACGAAAGCACAGGCGGCTCGGCTCTCGAGACGGAGCTGCGACGAGGATGATGAAAAGAAAGCGGCACGGGCTGAGGCGGCGGGCACACTAGACAGCCATTTCTTCATTGTGGAAAAACCTCAAGGGGAAAACAAAGAATTAAACAAAAAAGGGAGATGATGCAAAGAATCAGCAATCAAAGACTGCCCCCAGCAAAAATCAGCAAGGAAGACTGCCAACTGGTCAGTACGAAAAGAAATGCACAAACGGCATTGAAGGGAGGAGAAGGACAGTGAATGGGGGAGGCGCAGAGCACTCACAGAGAAGGATAGAAGAGGGCAGCGATGCGAGGAGACGAGAAGCAACTAAATGCTCACAACACGCTCGCGCACCATCAATGTATCTCTGAATGGAAAAAAACAAACAAACACAGGCACCATGAGCCGTGTGACGTAGCACCCTGCACGGCGCACTCCAGCACCACACAAGAAAAGCAAAGTACGCTACACACACACACACACACACACACACACACTGATATTATCCTAGGATAACACCCAACAACGGGGAGCTCAGGGAAGATCTTTACAGACTTTTTTTTTTGCGCGTCTTCACGAAGTACCAAAGAATTTCGCGTTACTTAGACCAATACGCTTAACATCGCACACGCACGTACACACACACGCAGACAGGGATGTGTACATCACCAAGGAAAGCACACACACAGACAAAGAGAGGGAGGGCGGGCGGGATGCTCGGAAGAAAGAATCAAAAAGAAAAGTAGATCATCGATTCTTCGTTTCACTGTTTTTTTGTTGTTTCATGGAGGCGAATTGGCGGTGACCTTCACCTTCGCTCCACGTGGATATCAATTGTTGTGCTCACGTTTTTGTTGTTGTTTGTACGCCAATTGCAGCACAACGTGACCATATGCACGCAGACTTTTTCTCTCATCTTTTTTTTTCCAGCTCTGCCTCTTTTCACTTTTCAACTGTTTTTTTTACTTGTCCTCCTTGTCGTCGTCACCCTTCTTGCGGCGCTCAACCACATCGTAGTTGTACACGCGGGAGGTGTTCACCTCGAGGATGGTCTGCTGCTCCTGAAGCCACGAAAGGTCCTCCTGCGTCTTGGCCAAGTTCTCTGTCGCGCTGCTCAGGTTCTTCTCCAGCAGGGCAATCGCCTCGTCGTACGTGTACTCCACCATGAGGTTGGCGCCGAGCCAAATGTGCACCGTCTGCTGCGGCGGCACGTGGGCCTCGGCAAAGACGCTCTCCGTCAGTCCGTAGCGGGCCTTGAAGCCCTCCGAGTTCTTCAGAAGAAGCTCATCCTTCAGGAAGTGGAGTGTCTTAAGGGTCTTCTTGATCTCGGGGACCTTGGACTCGAGGCTGGCCACGCTACGAATGAGACGATGCTCGGCCAGCTTGTACTTGCTGTACTGCTCGCTAAAGCGCTTGAGAATGGTCTCGGCCGAACCACCGCTGGACTTGACGAGCTCCGCCACGTTCTCGACAAAGTCCACGCGAGGGATGCCGCGGGGGTTCGTGTAGTCGTCCTTGAACGTGTACTCGTCGATCGTTGCCTGAGCCGCCATTATGAGTGGATGAAAAGAAAAAAAAGAGGGGTGAGCCTGTGTATGTGATTCTTCTTGCTAGCTAACAAAAACAAAACAATAGAAAGGCACAGACGCGGAGACAGGAGGAATGAGAGAAAGTGTGTTTAGAGAGCAAGGGTTCGATCATAGGTGTCACGATGTGAGGGTGTGCTGACTGTTGAATGAAATCAGAGGGACGTGTACGGCTTTCAAAGGCCCGTTCACACACTGTTTTTGTTCTTGTTTTGTTTCGAGCGAACGCAGAAGAATAATATTTAGGCACACCAGTGCCAACAGGGAAAAACACACACACACACACACACACACACACACACACACAGAGAGAAAAGCAAAAGAAGAACACGTGTCAACTTATTGAGCGTGCAGGACCGGCAAGTACAGGAGCGGTAGCACCGTTGATGTAAAGTACTTGGCATCCAGCAAGTTCAGCTCTGGTGCGGCAAAGAAAAACGGCAGGCGACCCTCGTAGGCTTCCTGCAGCAGCGCAATCGCGCCACGATGCACATCGAGCGCCCCCTTGCCGTGCTTCACAAAGAAGCCACGCTTCTTCGCGTAGGCCTCGCACAAGTCGTACGGTGTCCAGTCCTCCTCCGCCACGGCGCCGTCGGGCTTCTGCAGGCCGTAGATCTTTTCGATAGGCAGGTAGGAGGCGAGATAGGCCACACCACTCTGGGGGTCGCGCGTCTGCGCAATCTGATGCGTCCCAATAATTGCCTGCAGTGGACGAGGCACACCGAAGCACGGAAACGCGAGACCGGGGCTGTCGACGAGGGTCACACCCTCCGCAGGGATCGGGATGGTTTGCATGTGCTTTGTGTGCCCGGGCGTCATGCTGACAGAGACGACCTTGGTGCCGCGAATACAGTTCAGCAGCGACGACTTACCCACGTTCGGAAAGCCGACGAAGCCGACATGAACATAGGCGTCCTTGTCTGGCGCACGATCGTGCAAGACATCCTCCGCGTCGCTCTGGGCACCGTCTTCCGTGCCACCCGCCGCATCTTCATCGCTCTCGGAGGGCGGTGCCACACCTCCGTGAGGCAGCAGCTGCCGCTTCTTGCTCTTCTTTTTGTGGCTCGCCCGCGGCTTCACGCGCGGGGCCGATGGCAAGTGACTGGTCGTCATGGGGCTCGCCTTGGCCGCGTGCGGCGTCGCCTCTGCCGCTGCTGCGTGGGCAGCCCCGCGCTTCTCGGGAGGGACCAGTGCCCGGCACAGCGCAAGCATGGAGGTGATAGCATCGGCCACCACCTGCAGCTCACTGTACGCGCGCTTCTCTTGCTGAAGATTGTGCTCGGCCTTTTTCATGCCTTTAAAGTTCACGCTACTGTGGTACGTGTCGTCCTCATCCTCGTCCTTTTCGTCGTCCTCATCGTACTGGAAGTGACCGGTGCGGAGCTGCTCGTACATTTTAGCCCGACGCTTCTCCTTCTTGCGCAGCCGCTTCGATGCATCGACGCGCTCGGTGATGCCGTCAATCGCGCTCTGCCCACTGCGCGGGTCGGCGGTGAAGGGGACGAGAACAATCGGTGCCACAGAGTTGGCCGAGTCCTCACTCCCGGCAGCAGCATGTGCGACATCTACCGCGCTCACCACACGCAGGCCAAGGCGCGTAAACAGCTGTGTCAAAAACTGCATCCAGCTCTGCAGCACATTGGCAGGCACCAGGTCGGATTTGTTGAGTATAACCACGCAGGGCTTGCGACACTGCACGGTAATGTAGCGAAGCAGGGCGGCCGGGGTGTGGATAATCGGATATCGGGCATCGGTGACGACCATGACGACGTCGCTGACCTCCACTGTCCGCCACAACTGCCTCCAGACCTCGAGGTTGCGTTCGTACGAGTTCAGCTGCAGGCCTTCCAGCGCCGCAGGGAGTGCGTAGTGATCGAGTACGGCGAGGTAGTCGTGAAAGCAGCGTCGCTCCGCCTCGTCGATGGCGTCGTGGCCGGTCCCTCCGGTTTGGCCCGGTGAGGCCTCGACGGGCTTGCCTTCCTGTTCAGGTGCACACACGCTGCTGCTGCTACTGCTGTCGCTGTGACTCGTTTCCTCGTCGTCGTCATCGTGAGCGTCGTCACTGTCATCCTTGTTGTACTGTTGTTGCGGCGGCTTTGTGACCTCTTGTGTGTCCGCCTTGCGCGTGTCGGACGGATCTGTTGAGCTCGCGTGTGGACGCGTGTAGGTGCGCTCCATCTGCCCGGTTTCACCGTTGAGGCGCCAGCCGCGGCTGGGGAGTTCCGCGGAGAAGGGAAATGTCGTGCTCACCGCGGTCGCACAGAAATGAGCAGTCAGGCCGAGTGCAGAGGCGGGACCGGGAGACGGTGATGACGTTGTTGTTGTTGTTGTCGTCGTGGCGGCTCCGTCCTCCCCCTCTCCACCATTGCACGTCGCGGGGCCCGTCTCTTCGTCAGCGTCACTGGCGACGGCAGCCCCCGAGGCGGCGGCGGCGGCGGCAACGCGCGCGGCCTTCTCGAGCTGGCGCTGCGTCTCGCGCTTCTTCGCAGCCGTCATGACCGCCTCGTCACCGGCCAGGACAAACCACGAGCCGTACGGCACACCGCTGGCCGTGATGAAGTTGCGCTGATTGAGCGGCCGGTAGCTCATCGCACGTCGTGCGGCCAGCTCCGCCGGGGATTCCTTCTGAAAGACGCTGCGCACACCTTTGCGGTCGGCACCGTACTTGTACTCACGCGCAGGGTCGTACTCGGCCTCCCCAGCACCACCTTCATCGTTGTCGTCGTCGTCGTCACTGCTGCTGTCGCTCCGCTCGTTGCCGTGCGGTGCCCGACGTTGCGTGGATTTCTTTTCATCGCCGGCCTGACGCTGACGACGCAGCGCATGACGGCCACGAGGAATGGCGGCTTGGGCGGCGGCTTCGGCCTCTGCCAGGACATCCGGATCGGCTCCTGCATAAAGGGCGTCGTCATGCGCCTTCTCGCGCTCACGGGCAAGTTCAGACTCCTCGCGCTTCCGTTGCCGCCGAGCTTTGAGCTGCTCCTTCTTCTGCTTTCCACTGAATGGTGGCATGTTTGCTCGCTCCTCCGGTCGTACGTGTTTTTTTTGTTCTTTCTTTACTTCTGTGAGTAAGTTTACTGGTGTATTATTCTCAATTCTCGTGTGTTGTTGTTGTTGTTGTTGACCTTGAAATGGAGGAACTTGAGAGAGGGAGAGAAAAAAGAGTAAAGTGGAAAATCAATGGAGTCGTTCAGATTGTCATGAAGTGTGTGCATGCAAGCGGGTGAAAGCAGCAAAAGCACAACACACGTACATCACGTGTAAGTAGACTTTTGCTTTTGAACACGAAGACGAAGACAGATCATATGCGAATCATCGCGCGCACCTGTTGTTGCATTCATTTACCATTTGCTGTGCATCATCAGACAGCTTCTGCTATTATCATCTCTATCTGTCTGTGTGAGCGTACAACGCTTGAGAAATGACGATGAAAAAAAACACCAACACATCGGCGGCTTTACCTCCTCTCTCTCCCTCGCATTCTCATGCTGACTGCCGATAGCATTTGAGTGATCGACAAGCCCCGTGGGAATGAAACAAAAAAAAAGAGGGGAAAGGAACACGCAAACGATGCGTGATAAGAAAGCAACACCAACAACAACACAAATATCTCTCTCCTGTACATGCCGCGCCAATAAGTAAGCCACTTTTTCAATCCCTGCGCGTGTGACTCACCAGCCCATCGCATTCTAGGCCTGATTTTGCAGCATCTCCTCCAGACCAAACAACATGCGCCGCATCTCCTTGGCAAGCATTTCCAACGCCAACGTAAAGCCGTGCAGCCCTTCCGCATCGTATACGGTAATGGGGGTGGTGAAGCTGTCGTTGAACTGCACCAAGGACACACTCGAGTCTCGACGATGCACCAGGCTTCCGCTGGAAGAGGTGGACGTGCGCGAGGCTGAGCGCTGTGAGTCACCCACCGAGGAGCTCCGCGAGGACGACGACGACGACGAGGCAGCCGAACGACGCGGTCGACGCGAGGACTTCTTTCGTGGTGCTCTCGGCGACGGCCCGGCGCTGACCCCTGCCTGCTTCTTCTCCTTGTGCTTGTGCAGCGAGGAGGTGGTGGTGGAAGGCAGTGTGTACGCGCTCGGCCGACTCGGCAGAGGGGCGGCGCTCGCACGGGCCGCTTTCTCTGCCCTCTGTCGCGCCTCATTCGTCGACGGCGAGACCGTCGCCGGGATCGTGTCCAAGTCCCCTTCCACGCTGCCGTACGGGGCCGACACGAGGCTCTCTTCAAACGGTGTGTGCAGCGAGAACTGGGTGTGCATCTTGCCGCTGTCTTCACTCCGCGCCCGTCCATGGTGCGAGTGGCCGTGGTGGGTGTGGTGATGCGAGTGATGATCGCTGGTCTGTCGTTGTCGTCCACTCCGAGACAGGGCACCGCTCGTGTCTTGCCGGGCGAGCTGTCGCGCTCGGCGCACTTCATCACGCAGACGCTCGGCACCATCGCGGTGCGGGTCCTCCATGCCGGCGAGGTCCACCGCGGACGAGCTCCAGCTTTGACCCATCGGCCCGCGCGAGGAGCTCGCGTGCAGAGAGACGCCCGAGGTCGCGTGCGACATGCCGTGCGGGGAGTGCGTGCGCGCGCGTTTCTTCGCGTCTGACCGCGATGCCTCACCACCACCACCACCACTACCTGAACCACTCGCGCTGCCGTGATGGTGATGATGCGCCGTCTTGCCATTCGGATGGCGGTCGGCGGTGGCGTCGGCGTGCGACTCTGGGGCTGGAGAGGGGTGGGAGAGATTGGTCATGGACGCGCTGGCGGTGGAGACGGAGCGCACCAGCCGCTCCTCGTCGTCGTTACTGGCCTGGTTGCGCAGCTTCCAGGGTTGTTCGGTGGGCGTCTGATCACTTACCGGCTCTGTGCCCCGGAGGAAGGCGTCGAAGGGGCCTTCGCCGAGGCCGTTGGTGAACAAGGAGCGGTTAAACACCAACGTATCGTTCGAGACGTGCGGTTCTGCGGCATCCGACGCGGCGGAGAGTCGCGAGACACTGCGCACACCACCCTGACCACCACTACCATCACCACCATCGCCAACGCCGCTGTTGTTGTTGTTGTTGTTGGCGGCTGTCATGGGCATGAAGGACGTGTCGTGCTGCGCTTGATTGAGCATCGCTGAGGACTGCATGGAGGCGGCCAATCCACGAGACGACGACGACGACGACGAGGAGGCAGAAGACGACGAAGAGGAGCGACTAGACGACGATGAGCGGCTCGATGATCGGGTGCCACGCGGCTCGCGGCATCGTCGCGGCCGCCAGACCTGCTGCTCAATGATTGTCTGTCGAATGACAGCCAGCAGGTCGCGTTCCTTGCGCACGCTGAGCTCCGTCGACAGCGCGCGGAGTTGCATAACACCCTTGGTTAGCTCAGACGAGAGCGCAGCGGACGGGGCGTGCACGTAGTAGCTCAAGATGTGTGCAAATCGGTCCAGACACGCGGCAATGTCCATCGCCAGAGGCGCCAGGTTGTGAAAGATGTGCACCATGTCGGCGGTGAAATAGCCTTTGTCACGCATGACCTTCCAGCAGCTAGCCATGGTGTAGACCAGCGCACAGATGCGGTACAAGGCGGCATGCACCTCGCCAGAGGCCCGCAGCGGATACTCCTTCGGCACCACGTTGAACTCGTCCGCCGCGAGGGGCATGATGCTCGTCGTCGTCTTCATCGTGTCGAGCATGCCAAAAATACTCTTGAAGATGCTGTCAATGGTCGGGTCTTCGGGTGCCATCGTGAAGGCATGCGGTAGCAGCACCGCAGGACTGGCGGCGGCGTCGCCCGCCGCCGCCGCCGCCGCTGCGGGCTTCTCGACCGCGACACGACTGCCATTGCTCACAAACACAGCCGCGGTGCCATCCGTGCCGGCGCCGGCGGGTCCGCGGAAACCTTGGTTCATCATCGACATCTCCTGCCCATCCATGGCCGCCTCGTCGTCGCCGTCATCCAGCGCGGGGGTGGCAGCAAGAGAATGATTCAGGCCGACGCGCGAGGCGTTGGTCATCGCCGGCCGTGGAAACATCGCCCCGGCAGCCCCAGACATGGGCGCGAACAGCAACGGTGCCGGCTCCCTGCGATCTGTGCTGTTGTTGTTGTTGTTGTTGTTGTTGTTGTTGTTGTTGTTGTTGTTGGCGCGACTGGCCGCGGCGTTGTGCTCGCTGTCGTCGGTGGTGTTCGTGATGGCGGTGTCCGCTGGACGCGGGAAGAAGCTCTTGCCGTTCGCGTCCATGCCGCTGCCGGCCGCGGTCGCCGCCCCACCCGCCTCGTTTTGCCACTGTGCGCGCAGCTGCGTCTCCTCGTACGAAATGGAGGCCTCGTGGAGAAGGCCCATCAGACGTTTCACTGTGTCGGCGACCCCGCGCACCACCGCCAGTCGCTTTTCAAACAGGACCTTGTTCGGACTCACCGGGAAAAATGCGACGCTGATGAAGCAGTAGATGAAGATGGCGAACGTGTTCTGCTGAATGCGACTGAGGTTGCTCGCGGCGTTCTTGTCAGTGATGGCGGAAATGGCGACGAAGTTGCAGTACATGCAGACGTTACCAAACTTTTGTTCCGGGCGAAAAAAAGACATGACCAACGTGATCACACAGATCGAAGCGGCGCGATCCACATTGTTCGTGCACAGCGTGGCCGCGAAGAAGCCAAGCACAGAGCCCATCAGCGTACCCGTCAAACGCGCCGCACTCGCCTGCACGGCTTCCACAGGGTTGGTGCCGGACACAAAGGCGATGATCGTCGGTCCTGACAAGAGCAACGAATGATCGTCAATGTAGTAAAAGAAGATGACCGAGACGAGCATCGCAATGCTCACCTTGGCGGCCTCAATGACAATCCGAACGTCGGCTTCGGTGGGGGCGGTGAAGAGGTTGCGCACGAGACGCGCGTTGTCGATGAAGGGGTCAATGACACCTTTCCAGACAAAGCACACCGTTTCACGCAGGCCGGGTCTTTCGCGCACGCGATCCATCTGCTGCTCGTAGTCCCGCAGCGTGCCCCAGAAGTTCGCGATGGAGAAGACAAAAAATGTCATGAGGGGCACGTACTCCTCCATACGCTCGACGGACGCATCCATGGAGATGAGGCACGGCGGGTGATGCCCGTCCGCCATGCCCTGGTCATGCTGCTGCTGCCGTTGCTGTTGCTGCTGCAGCTGTTGTTGATGCTGTTGCTGTTGTGGCTGGAAGTGATGATAGTTTTCGTTGCTGCTCGCCTTGTGGCGGCGTGCGCTCTTACTGGTCGGAGCAGAAGCCGCCGCGCGTGCACTGCCGGCGTCAAACTCGCCTTCGTCCACGCTGTCGCTTCGCATGTGGGGGTGGTGGTAGTGCGAGTAGTGCCCACTTTCGTAGAAGAGCACGCGACGCGCAATATCGAACTCATCCTGGAGGTACTTGACGGAGCGCCCGACCAGCTCGTAGTAGGCGGTGAGCTCGCGAAGGGCGTCGTAGGTTTTGGCCTTGCTGATGTGGTAAAGCAACGTCTCCATGGAGCGTGAGATGGCGTCCATCGGCCGCGAGACGTGCGATCGGAGCAACAGACACTGCTCTGTTTGGTCTAGCATTTGCGGCTTTTCTTGAACCATGTTAATCACCCTCTCCATCGTGCGCAAGTTCATCTTGAGCTGAAACAAAAGCTGCACCTTCTCCTTCCGCACCTGCCGGTACTCGTAACTCTCAAAGAAGAGAACCTCGTAGAAGGTAAACGCGTCGTACGTGTCGAACCGGTCAATGAGCTGATCAATCTTGCGCACGAGGTAACGAATGCGCACCATGGACATGCTTCGCTCCGTGTTACTCGGTGCCCAGAAGCAGTCTAGGATACCCGTGAAGCACGTGGCCGTGTTGCGGAAAAGGGAGGCCGAGATATCACGACTGGCGCGTGTCGCCAGCATCGGATACGGAAGCAGCGTCGCCAAAAGCGCAAAGGCGGCACCGAGAAACCAGTCCGCCAGCACGCGCGAGGGGTAGACGAGGTCGTGCGCGCCACCGAGCAGCGCGACCATCGGAATGTTGAACAGCAGCAGACACATTCGGCGCGTGGTCTTTTCAGTGAACATGGCCATGAGAAAAAGAAGCACGACATAGACAACAAACCACGCCGCCAGGTACTCGTCGAGGCGCAGCGCAATGCAGATGGTGGTGAGGGGCAGCCAAATGCAGCCAGCCTTGAAGTACTGGACAAAGAACAACATCGACATGCCCACCGTCGTGCCGACCGCAATCACGACGCTCGTGAGCGCGTAGCTCATCGAGATAAACGGCGTGTGTGGGAGCTCCGCGTAGATCAGCGCACAGGGCACCAGCATGGCCACAAAGGTCACGCGCGCGGCGTACTCGATCAGCCACCAAAAATGGCGTGTACCGAGGAAGGAGAACATGGCGCACAGCTGCGGACTGCTCGATGACTCCTCGCGGAGCTCCCACGGGACATCGACCATCGGCGGCACCGTAAACCGCTTTCCCCCGCCAGCGGATGTGTCCACACCACTTTGCTGTGCATCGAGAAACATCTGAGGACCGAGGAAAAAGTTGTCGTAAGCGATGTTGCCGAAACTGTCGATGCGTCGGGCTTGTGGCTGTGGCGCCTGCTCCGCCTCCGCAAGGCGCTGTGCGGCCGCGGTGGAGATCGAGTCGCGCGAGAGCGACGCGGTGGAGAAGGAGTCGGCCGTGCCGTCGCCATCGCGTCCATGACGTGAGCGGTGTGCACGACGACTGTGCGCTGATTTCGAGTGCCGTCGTCGAACGCCGGCCGACTTGTCCGCCCGAGGTCCGTGTGTGTTCTGTTGCTGCTGTTGCTGCTGCTGTGAGGGTGGTGCCGCGGCAGTGGCAGGGGAGGTGCTGATCGCGCGGTTGGGGCTCACTCTCGCCAATATGGCGTCCGCATCGTGCGTGGCAAAGTGCTGTAGACCAGACATACAGATGAGTGTGTGCGTGTGTGTGTGTGTGTGTGTGCTGTTTTTGTATATTTTTTCGGGCGTCTGCTTTTTTTTTTTTGCGCGGCTCCCTTTTTTTCTAAGACACTATTGTGCTACTTGTTGTTCCCTGCGGGCGTCACAAAACCGTCGTTGGCAATATGAAAAAAAAAAAAGTGGCTGAAACAGGAAACGAATAGGGAGGAGAAGTACCCGTGTGCAAAGTGCGCGTGTGCGTGAACGCAAAAAGTACAAGAGGAAAGCTGCAAAATATCAACGATCCCACCAATAAGTAGGAACAAAAAATTGAAGCAACTAAAGCCGTCACAAACTCTCTTTTTCTTGCTGTTGAGGTATGTGTCGGCTACTCTCTCCCTCGCATGCGACTCACACGCTGGTATTGTATAGATGAGCGAGTGTGTTCAAAAACAAACAAACAAACAAATGAAGTGAGAAAGAAATGGCGAATCGATGGATATTAAAAAAAAAAAGGACAGTGTAAGAAGTACAAATTCGCTGCTCTCAAAAAAGAAAAAAAAAGAGCAGAGGAAACAACCAAGACCAAATCACACACAAACTTCGACAACACGCACACGTGTGGAAGCAACAACGACAGAAGAAAAGAAAGCAATAGATATGGGAGAATTCGGGAAGCGGAGATAGACGTTGATGGCGATGATAGGGAAAATAATTTCACGTGTCAGATTGTCGCGCAGGTTTCGCAGAGTTGCGTGCGTGCGTGCGTGAGCGCGACGAGGCTAGTCTGCCTCTCCATGACACAGGGCAACAGGAGGACGTGCGCGTCCGTGGGGATATTTTTCTTTATGATTGGCACTGGGGTTGCGTTGTATTCTCAATAGTCAGTCGTACGCGCGACTAATTTGTCCCACCACGATGAAAGAAACCAAAACAAGTCAATCATACGCTTAAGGATGATCACAACATAGAAAACATAAAATATGAAAAATAGAAGAAAAATAAGATAACACACGAAACAAAAATGAGTGGCACCATCATGTGACTGCTATGAGCGACAGTGAAATAGGAAAAATGAGCAACCGCAATGGAATCAGAAGCGCCTCACAGACAAAAAAAATTAGAGAAACGCACTCATCGTGTGGCACGTACAGCACTACACGACACGAATATGAAGAGCCGGGTTGCTGCGGACGAGCGCGAGCAAAGAATCCCTATTCTCACAGGCCCAGTGCGCGTGCACCTCAAATGTGCGAATGCCGCGTGCCTGCTGCAAAGTCTCCAGCAAGGCCGCGCTCGGGGACCAGCACGCCAGGCAGCGCAGTGAACAT
This sequence comes from Wallacemonas sp. Wsd, assembly GCA_030849645.1. Taxonomy (NCBI): domain Eukaryota; phylum Euglenozoa; class Kinetoplastea; order Trypanosomatida; family Trypanosomatidae; genus Wallacemonas; species Wallacemonas sp. Wsd. The sequence continues at coordinate 42,234 of JASANQ010001248.1, read as the reverse complement.
CGAGGGTCAGCGAGAAGAGCCTCTACCCCGACGAACAGATCGCAACCCTTGACGGTGTGTAGGCTCGGCATGTCGAGCACGCAGGAGAACGGTGAGACATTGACGGTGGGGCTGGACACACATTGCAGGGTCAGCTCTGCTGTGGTCAGCCGGGGAAACATGCACGCGAGCGCGCTTCGCAGACCCCCATTGCGCACCTGCTTTGCCGAGGCGACCCGCAGAGTCCCCGATAATGTGGTCAGCCGGGGGAACACAGGAAAGATGCCCCAGTCCTTTTTTCCGTATAGGACCGGCAGGGGGTCGGGTGTGCGCAGCGTCTCCAGGGATGGGCAAATCAGAGAGAGGGCCTTGTACAGTGGTCTGACCCACGCGTGCTCTGTCTCCAACGCGCCCCACATCGCCGTCATGAAGTTACACTCGAGTACGCGAAGATTCCGCAGCTGGCACGCACGACGGCGGTGGTGTCTGTCAGTGTCTGCCTCACCCTCGTCCTCCTCCGCTGTGAGGCCACCTTCTTCGATGAGGGCCGAAAGTGTTGTCACCGTGTCCGGGATGTTCACATGGCGGGTAAAACGCATTCTCAAAGACTCCAGCTGTGGGCAGTAGCGAACAATGGAGTCCATTTCGGTGATCATCGTGCCCGACACATCCAGCACTTTGAGGTTGGGGAAGCGCGCCGTGAGCAACAGCTTGACGGGCTCCGCGCCGTCTTTTTCCGTCATTTCATTCCCACTCGGGAGAGTCAAGAGCGTGTGCAGGTCATCAAAGACATCGCACTCCTCGAGATGGAGCTCCTCGAGGCTGTCGAGCGGCTGCGCCAGCATCGATTTGAATCGCGTGACAGCGACCGCGGACTGGGACGCATCGACGAGCGGCTCACCCCTGTCGCTGCGATAGTCGAGCCGCACCCGTCCGGAAGCATTCACCGTGAGGCGCCGCAGTCGCTGGAGTGGCCGTCGATCCTCGACTGTGGCACCTGCCAAGAGCAGAGGCTCGAGATCAAAGGCAAATGGAGTGTTCTGGATGAGCACGTTATCCGCGGGGTTCACGCCATAGAGAACCAGCTCCTCCAGGTATGCGCACGCGCTCAGTGGTGTCAGGTCGCCCAATCGCGAGCAGAAGAGCGTGAGCCGTGTCAGGTAATGGCAGGACACGAAGGGTTCGAGCAACACACCTTCCTCTGATGCGTCGAAACCACTGAATCGAAGCGTTTCCAGCGCAGGAGTCTGCGAGAGCCAGTGGAGAGAGGCAAAACTACTGTTTTGGAGATTCACCTTCGTGAGGTACTTGGCCTGCGCGGGCCGTGGTGCCCCGCCGTCCTGGGCGACCGTGCCCAAGTCCAGCTTCTCCAGGTGCGTGTAGCTCGCGCACAGCTGTGTCAGGTATGAGCAGCACGCGGCCACGTCCGCCACGACCTTGAGCTTGGTGCAGTTGAAGACGTTCAGCTTGCGCAGGTTCGGCATGTGCGCGAACACGTCTGCATCCAAGCGGCGCAGATGGTGGCACCCATCCAGCACCAGCTCCTCCAGACAGGGAAGGGCGACGACACACGCACATTTTTCCTTCTGATTTCCAGAGAGCGCGGCACGCCAGGCCTCGTCTGAAAAAATGGTGCGCGTCAGGTTGGCGTAGACAAGAGCGGAGAACGCACCACTGGCCAGCGCACGCACCAGGTTCACGCTCCGGCACGCGCCGTACAGGTCCAGCTCCGTTAAGTGAGCACCGTGTGCGTGCGCGAGGGCCTCCACGTCGAGGACAGCGTCGCTCACCAGGTAAGGACTCGACACGAAAGGACTGCGAAGACGCACGGCCTGCAAGATGCCGTCGATGCCGAAGAGGGCCGATGGAAACGAGACCGGGCCTTCGAGGCTCTCGGAGGCGACACAGATCGGGTGCGTCGTGCGGCGACCGACTGCGCGCCGATCACGCCACCACCATGCAGAAGCCTCGAGCAGCCGCCACGCCACGCTGCCCGGCGCCAGACACGTCGAGTGGACAGTGAGCTGCCGATAGTGTTTGTAGAATCGTTCGTCGCAGCCGTAGCCGAGATAGGGTGCATCGTAGGCCTCCACGTCCGTCTTCATCGTGAACAGCTCGCCGCGCTCCCTCTCAATGGGACCGACGCGAACACTCAGCACCGGCTGCCGCGTGGGATGACGAGAGGCATCTTCGGATGACTCCAGCCCTGGCTCTGACTCGACGACGGTGACCACAATCGCGGCCGCCTGCGCTTGACCAGGCTCCCTCAGCGTTCCATACGCATCCCTGGTCATGGGTGCGTGGTAGACGACACCGTCTGTTGGGCCGGCCTCGACTGCACGGCGTGTCAAGGGCGACGCCGCGATGAACGCCAGCGCAATCGTCTGGCGCGTGCGCACAAAGGATGCGTCCGTGACCACGGTGTCTTGCACGTCCCGGAGCTCGGCGACAAGGGTCTCCGTGGTGTTTTCCTCGGCTTGTTGGGCCGCGTTCGGCAACGCTCTGCACAGCGACACACACACGCCGTCGACGAACTCGACCGCAGAGACCATCTTCTGTGAACGAGGCACAATGAATACATTTGGTGCAGACGGTGCCGCATCGACTGGCGCATCGTCTTGCATGGGCAGCTGATCTCCTTCTTCGTTGTCATCGTCGTCCTCGCTTTCCTCGGAGTCACTTGGCACACGTAAGGTGCTGTACTGACGCTCAATGGTGTCTGGAATGTTGTGGTTGATGGCCGTGTCTGCAACGGCGCTGTTGGGGCTCGTGCGTGAGGGATAGAAGGACACTATCTCGAGAAGACGGAAAAACATGGTGCACACTTGTTCTTTCACACTTTCCTCTTTAACTATTTGTTTGTCTGTGAATGGTCCACAAAACTATCAGAGACGCACTAACGACAAAACAAAAAAAAAGCATGCATAGAAAAGGAAGGAAGTGCGGAGGTAGATTGGCGGATGAAGACTTCACCGACGAGGACGGATTGTTAGGACGACTAATTTTAGACTGCACTCCCCAGGCTGAGCGATGCACAAACACACTATTTCTCGTCATGCCTTCAGTATGACTCCATGGTGAATCTCTACTGTTGCTTTCTTATTTTTTTTTGTTCCTTGTTGACCCGAATTGCGTGCGAGATTGCATTTCTTTGGTACTGACACGAAGAGGAAGGAAAGAAAAGACTTGAACGAAAAAATGAAAAAGTTGTTCTATTTTGTAGCCGCACATTTGAGTGAAAACGTTCTGGGGAGGATGTGTGCAATCACACACGCACACACACTCATTCATCCCCCCCAAAAGCTTACTGTTCGAGTGAACTGACCTCTAAGAAACAGCAGCTCTTTTAGATGCGTTTCTTTGAGGGAGAAAACGCAGTCACGATGGAGTGACCGTGCGTCGCGACTTTGCCGGTGGATCAAAGCCCGTCGGCGGACGATCAAAGGAATGACGCGGCGGTTAGGTGCCGGCCACACCAGCGGCGTTAGGGGCGGTGGCTTGACGCTGAAGAAGACAAAGAAGAAGAAGAAATGAGACTAAATGTAGAAAAGAAATAAAATAACATTGTGTCGTTTGCCAAACTCTGTTTCTTCTTGGCGCACGTGTTGTTCTGGTTGACTGAACGGCGCAAACCGATCGGGTAGATGTCCGCGTAAGGCGCGTTGCTGGTGAAATGAGTGCTAAACAAACAAAAAACAAAACAAGCAAGAGAGAGAGAGAGAGAGAGAGAGAGAGAGAAAAAGAGTTTCAGAGAAAACATGTGGGCGAAAGGAGGTGTAGGTCGGAGGAGAAAGGAACACCTTCGAACTGACCAAACTGTGAGAGTAAGGATAGGTCAATGAATGTTTCTTTTCCATAGATAAATTTGCGCACGTGAAGCCCACAGCAAAGCTGCACATGAAAATGGCTACCCAGCAATGTGTGTGCGCGTGTGCATTGAAGAGAAAATGACGCTCAGTGCTCTCAATGCGCGCGCGTCTGTGTGCAACATCGACTCGAGAGGAGAAAAGAAAAAAGGATGACTGTTTTTGAGGCAGGGCTCGCATATGACCATAATTATCACGTAGAAAACGAACCATGAAGATGGAAGAGTGGAAAGAAAACTGTGACCAACCTAAACATCATAACAAAAGCAAACCATCTCGACAATGGGCAACCCACAACAACAGCAACACAGAGCAAACAAAGGTATGACGCAGCTCAATCCACTGTGATGATGCACTAGTACAGTAACGACGACAGCTTCGATCGTGCCGCTTGGCTCTTGGGGTCAGTCGCGTAGATCTGCAGGAGGCACATGACACACGTCTTTGTGTGCTCTGATCGCTCATGCAGAATCTGCTGCTTCTTCAGCTGATTGTTCATGAGCACAGGCAGGGTGTTCTGGGCGGGTGGGCTGGCCGCCGTGCCCTCGCGAAACTCCTCCGCCTTCAACTTGCGCAGCTGTCGCCGACTTTCCTTCAAACCTGCAAAAAGTTCCTCCACGATATCCGATGGAAACGACGGGGATGGCGCGCGGTTGTCAATGTACTCATCAATCACGTAAAGAAGCCGCACAAGGTGCTCGCGCTGGCCCTCCAGGAAGACCACCATGTCCTTCATTTCGACCATCTGCGCATCACCAGCTGACGCTTCGGCCTCGAAGGCGGCCAAGGTGCTGCCGACCTGGTTTAAATCCTGGCCACACGTCACCGCTGCCACGCGCAGTTCACCGCGGACAAGATTCACATCGACCAGTGCCAGAACTTGGCGCATCGTAGGATTACCGAGCACGGTCTCGAAATCCTTCTGCAGCGCCCGCCGTGCCCAGGCCACATTCTCCTGAGAGATGTCCCCAAGTGTGGCGTGTGTGCGCGCCAGGAACAAGGCCTCCAGCGCGCTAATCACCCCCATCGCCACAAACTGCGAGGACTGATAGTAGTGCGCGTGCATTTCGCTGTCGGAGAGTCGCCGCATGTCCATGCCGAGCTGCCGGTAAAGGCTCTGCACCTCCTCGTACGCCTTCTGCTTGGCCTGCTGGAGTGTTTTCTTAAGGCCATCAATCTGAGGGGCATCCTCAGGGAGCTGGATCATCTCACTGCCCACCAAGGAGCGCATGAGCTGCGCCTGCAAGAACTGCGTCGAGGCACCGTGCAAAAGGTCCGCGGTGGCGGCGGCGGGGATGGGGCTGCTGGAGCCCGCGGAGGCCTCGTTCTCCCTATCGCGCTTTGTCATGAGGTCGACATTCGTCTCCTTTTGATAGTGCTCGAGGAACTTCCAGAGAATTCCTTCAAGCCGACTTTCGCTGACTAGCCCAGAGAACTTGTCCACAATGGTGCCCTGCATGATAAAAAACGTCACCGGCAACTTTGCGCGCTCGACGGAGAAGGCCGAGGCCAAGTTACGATTTTCATCGGCGTTAATGCTGCAAAGCTTCAGCCACGCCAGCGACTTTTTGCCGCCGCCGCCGCTCGCGCTGCCGGTCCCTGCCGCCGACTCATCCGAAGAAGTAGCCGCTCGCCGCGCGGTGTGCATCTCGGACGCCGACAAGGGCTCCTCGTCAAGGTCAATGACGACCTCCTCCATCACAGACTCCGCACTCGCCTCGACCGTGCCATCGTCGCTCACCACCACGGCGCTGGTCTTGGCGTTGATGTCGTCCACGAGCTTCTCGGCCGACTTGATGAACGCGGCACAGCCCGTGCTGGAGGGAATCTGGTACACGAGGCAGATGGCTTGCTGGGATTGCAACACTTCGCGGTCGAACGTCGCCGAGGTCGTCACGTGCACCACGGAGCGGCTGGACCACAAGAAGGAGCCGGTCGAGGAGGTGAGGGACGAGATCGCGAGCGAGGCTGTTTGCGACCGGCCAGAAGGCGGGTAAAATGTGCGCAGTGCTCGCCGATACATGACGCTGACGGACCTGAAGAGAGAGAACTGGAGACGCTTGTGAGAGCAACGCCACCAAGACGGGCATGCACATGTATAAGGGGAGGATGGAGGAGAGAGAGAGGGACAAGGTTGTAGATATAAAAAGGGGTAGAAAACAACAACATGTATACCATCAACAGCAACCTCATAAATGGAAGAGTGGCTTGTGAGGGGGAAGACGGTATCATATGCCAGCGTGAGCGGACACACAAGCGACTGTTGTCATTCACAGTTCTCTTTCAGCGTGTGTGTGTTAGTGCACCGTGAGGGACACTTCTTCAACAAATTGAGTTATCTTACAGTCGTTGACTCGCCAAGCTAGAAATCAGGAGATGGCTGCGATATTATTATTTCTTGTTTTGACTTGCGTGAGTGTTCGACGAAACTCTACAGGCACCAGTGCGAACGGGTGCGAAAGGAGGAAACAAGCGAAGAGAAAAAAATGAACTTAAAAACAAGTCTGAGCGAGTGACGGACGCCGTGTGAATCTCCTCTTTTTCTTTTTACACAGCGTCCGCCAAAACAACAACAACAACACAACAATCAGCGAGGAGAGGCACACTGAACTGTGCCAAGCACACAGATACATCTGCATCTATCAATAAGGGGAACAAAACAAAAACAGGCGCGGAGAAACACGTGGGCCAAACGGGGGAAAATGGGTGAATAGGGAAAAATGAGCAATACGTCGTCAACGGCGAGCATCTATGTGATTCATCTTGTTCTTCCTGTCTTTTCTTCTTACGTAGGCTCTCAGAGATACGAGATGGGACATATCCCCGGGTGTCAGAAGGAAAAAAAGAAAAAAAAAACATGTACCGTTTCTCTATTTCTATACTTTTTCGTCTCATCTTTTTCTATAGAGCGCGAACCTCGTCCATTTTTGGGGATTCTTTCGCTTTGCGTTGCTCAAAGCCACTCACGCTTGTCAGACCCACCGCGCACGGCCTTGCCAATGGGAAAGCGAGGCACGTCCTGCGAGGAAAGCTCCTGGTATTGCACGGTCAGAAACATACCGATGAAGTCCTTGCGGTTCTTCCAAATATCCCGCCGGCGTTCAATGCTGACGGAGGGTGGTGCGTTGAAGCGATGGCCAGTCTTCGTTTCACACACAAAGGCACCAACACCCCCTTCGAACTTGCCCTCGCCAGGCAGCACTTCGACAATGCGGAACTCGGCATCGTGCATCTGCTTGTACTTGAGCAGACCAAAGCTGCGCTTGCCGTGCTCGTACGGAAATTCGGGGCGGCGAATCATCACGCCCTCGAAGCCCTGCGAGCATGCCTCGTTGAGCACGTCTTGCATCTCATCAGGACGAACCTGTGCCGCGGGCACGTGGAACGTCTTCACGCGCTTTCCATCCGTCGTCTCCGACACGGCCTTGATCTTGTGATTGGCGCGAATAAACTTGCGCTTCTTCTCGTCGTGCTGGTAGTTGCTGATGCGCTTCGCACCGCACACAGGAATCAGTGTCTTGAGCAGACGGTACCGCTCCTCGAACGGGGCCTCTGGTGAAGAAAGCTGTGCGCTGTACATAATATCAAACGCAAAGTACTCAAGCAGCCGGTCCTGAGCCTCCTTCATCGCGGGCGTGGCGCGACGGCTAAGGCGGCGGACAAGACCGTTGAGCTCCTCAAAATTGCACTCTGGGGCGAAGAGCTCGCCGTCGAGCATCAGCGTCGGATCTTTTTCGAAGAGCGGCAACAGCTCCGGCACGAGTCCGGCACAGCACTCGAGAATCACACCTCCGCGAGAGAAGAACTGCACCTCCTTGCGCTTCGCATTGTACCCGACAACACAACGCACACCATCAATCTTTGGCGAGGCCAACAGAAGCAGCGTCTCACCGCGCTGAGCAGCCGCGTCTAGCTGGCCTGTGACGAGTTCCCAGCGCTGCGCCAGCATCGGCTGCACATTCTTATTCTCCCACTCGGGGTTCGCGTTGAGCACACTGCGGTAGTTGGAGTGCACCATGCGAGGCGCCTTGACGTACTCCGGCGCCTTGCTCACGGTCTGGCCTTTGTTGTTGGTCGTCACGGTGGGTGCCAGCTTCTTCTGCGTCTTGTTGCAGTGGGGGCAGACGCCGCCTTCATCGATGAACTTGGCAATCGGCATCTCGAACTCCTCCAAACAGTGCGAGCAGCGCCAGACAGCTTTTTTGACACACACCGGCGAGACGTGGTTCGGCGTTTGCATCACGGAGCCCCAGCACGGACCGACCCAGCAGGCGGCCAGATGTGGGAAGGACTTTTCGATCGTGGAATTCTTCAGCTCACGATAAATTTTGCGCTGCTCCGCAGTGCGCTCACAGCCGCTGCCGAAGAGCTTGGTCGTGTCCGTGCGTTTACGGGTGCGGCTCGTCGTGGCGGCTGCCAAGAGCACGGACGAAAGCTGCAGACGGCGGAGCATACTGTGTGCGTGTGTGTGTGTGTGTCTAGGGTCCGGACTTGAGTGATGTTTCTATTCTGTATTGTATGGTAAAGTAAAAAAGAAAAAAAAGTAGTGGTCACGTATGAAAGAAAGCAACGAGATGAGCGTTCTGAATATCTGAATTATATATGCGTAGGCAAGAGGAGTTGAGCGAGAATGAACGAGGTGAGCAGAAAGGTGAATGAGTGTGTTGACAGGAATGCATGCGTAGGCGCGTCGACGAGGATGGCGTCACTGCCGTTTAGACCAAGCAAAAGGACTAACACAATATTCGATTTTTTTTTGTTGACGCTCAGGGAATGCTCTGCGCGGCGCAACGTACGAGAAACTCGTTCTTCTTTAATTTTTAGACTTTTTGTTCTACTTGCGCTTTCCATTGCAAGTGCTGGAGACGACGTGAGGTCGCCGGTACAGGTGGCAAAACAATAAGAAAAAACAAGAAGAGAAAACTAGAAAAAAAAACACGTTCTGGGGGAAGGTACAATACAGGGAAACACGAGAAACGAAAAAAAAAGGCCCGCTTTAAAGTTGCGGATTTTTGGAGGAAAATGAGATGGCATGTCCATTGGCATGCAAAAAAGAAGGAACAAATGTCCTAGAATAAAAACGAAAAAAAAAAAAAAACGCGCTGCTCAGTATTCCACGTGCCACGACAAATCGGCAAAAAACAAAAAGGATGCGAGAAAACAAACACAAACGAAGGATAATACGTAATATACAGCGATGCGTACCAATCACACGTGTACGCACACACAATAAATAAAAATGAGCATGTACAAAATTCGCCAACACAGCAGAAAGTAGAGGGATAGAGAAAGAGAAAGAGAGCAGTGAAGAGCGCGCGGAGCAGCTACTGGAACCTTTTTGTATAAATGCGCCGCTCTTTTTCTTTCGTTCTCCCGTTACGGCTGCTGCTATGCCTCCCACCTCTTTGCCTCTTTCCAAACAAGAGAGCCAGACACAGAGGGCAGCCAACGTCCATGTTTAGATCCAATCGGACCCGCTCGCCGCACCGCGCACGGACTTGCCGACAGGGAAACGCGGCACACCGTCCGTGGTCAGCTCCTGGAATTGCACGGTCAGTGCCTTACCCTTGTACTCCTTCTGCCAGTTCTGCCACATGTAAAGCTTCTGCGCATCGGTGGAGGCTGGCGTGACGGTAAAGCTGTGCTTGCCATCCTTGGTCGTGCACACAAAGGCGCCGAGTGAGTTCGCCCACTTGCCCTTGCCCTCGACTGCACCGACAATGACGTACTCGGCATCCTGCATGCGCTTGTACTTGAGCAGACTGCTGCTGCGCTGGCCGTAGCCGTAGCCCGCCGAGGAGGCCCCCGCGCGCGTCGTGGACGCCGCCTTCTTGAGCATCGCGTGCGCCGACAGCCGTTGTGCAAACGCATCACCGCGGCCTTGTGTGGCTCCGCGTCGCTGTGCTTTGGTCGAGCGGCTCGCGCGCACGGCACCGACGCGATCGCGGCGCACCATCACGCCCTCGTAGCCGTACTGCATGGCCGACTCAAGCGCATCGTCGAGCTCCGACTTGAGGAAGGGCAGCGAGGGCACCAGACGGATCACGTTGGCGTCGAAGCCGGTGGCGGCCGACGACGCCGGCACGGTCTCTAATGTGTTGAGGAGGGATTGAAGCAGCGCGTAGCGTTCCGAGTACGGCGTGCCCGAAAGGGCGACAGAGCTGCGGCCATCGACGGTGGATGTGTAGAGGACATCAAAGATGTGGTACTGGAGCTTGGCTTGAATGGCTTCCACTTCTGGCGTACGGCGGTCCCGCGTGGTGCGGATCGCGGAGGTCAGCGCCTGAAAGTCGAGTGTGTCGGCGGCAGCGACGGCCTCTGTCTTCTTGGAATTTTTGCCCTGCGCCGCGTGCATCTTGGCCACATTCGCGGCGTCGTTGTACAACTCGCCGTCGAGCACTAGGTAGGGGTTCGTTTCGAAGAGCACGCGCAGAGTGGGCTCAATCTTGGCGTCGCAGCACTCGAAAAGCGTACCTGCCCGGCTAAAGAAGAGGAGCGCCTTGTTCTTCTGATCGTACGAGACGACACAGCGAATGCCATCCAGCTTGGGCGACACGAGCACAACCTCGTCGTCGCCGATCTTCTTGGACTCGTTGGTGTAGTTCTTGGCGAGCATGGGCTGCAAGTTTCGCGTCTCGATGGTGCGCAGGTAGGAGGCGTCCGCCACAGATTTTTTGATCCGATTCGCGTTGTCTGCGGCCAAGGTATTGAGCGCGTTGTTCGGACGGCAACGGTGCTTGATGTCGGTCGTCGTGGCCGCGCTCCCCGAGGAGGTGCCGCTGACCTTGGACGACGTCTTCAGACTAGCGAGGGACGGCTTCGCATGGCACTTCGGGCACTCGCCGCCGGCGGCCACGTGGAGGTCGATGCGTCGGTTGAACTGCGCCTGGCAGTCCGGACACAGCCACCACGCCAGCTTGCGGCTGCGCGGTGTGACGTGCTGGGGCTGCAGCATCTTGCTCGACGTGGCCGCCATCCACGTTGCCGCAACGGCGGGGTGGAAGCTCGCGAGGGAATCGGCGGGGGCGGTGGGGGCAGCAGCAGTAGCGGTGACGGCGGCCACGGTGGTGGATGCTTTGGCCTTGGGCACGCGGCTCGTGCTCTTCTTGACCTTCTTCGCCGGGCTCGTCTTCTTTAGGGCGGTCTTTGGCTTGGTGGGCTGGTGCTTGGGTGCGAGAAGCGCCGGTGAGCTGTGGAGGAGACCGCCGAGGCGACTGCTGACGGCCAGTGGCGAGGTGGCTTCAACGGTGGCGCGCGACGCTGAGAGGGCCGTTGTGCCGACTGCACAGCACAAGGGCGTCGCGGAAGCACGGAAGAAGAACATTGTCTTGACTTTTTTTGTTGTTGTTGTTGTGTGTGGTTGTGTGTACGTGTGAGTTGATAAACTCTGTATAATTTGTTTACGATTGTCTTTTTTTTGTTTCTTTTCCTTGTCTTCCTGCTTTTTAGGATGACTTGTCGTTTGAAAGAAAAAAAAAAAAGGAGGCACCAATTGGTTTTATTGATCGTTTTAAAAAACGGCTAAAACCAAAAACAAGCTGGAATCTGTGGTGTGCTGAGAAAAAAAGAAGTAATAGAATCAGGGAGAAAAAACGAGAGACAGACTGTCAAGTCACGCTTTTCTTTTTTGATTCTTTTCCGTTCTTTTCGTCTTGGAGCGCGTCTTTTTTAAATGTTGTTTACAATATGAGACAGAGCAGTCGGGAGAGATGCGGAGAAGAGAGGATAAGTATAGAGATCAGATAGCTAAAAGCATGAAAAAATAAATGAAAAATTTGTCGCTGTGGGAAGCTGAAATACCGCGCTTAGTGAGGAGCGTTTGTTTATTATTTTATCAGATGTCCTTTTATTTCGTTCGATTCTGTGAAGATGAGTTCATGTGTATGGTGAGCCCGTATCGACACGGTCCTGCATGATCCCAAGTAGCAACAAGTTGAACAAGCACGCGCACCCACGACGTCAGGCCAGTTAAACCATTGGCCTGTTCCCGCCTTCACGCGCGATTTTTGTGAGCTGCTGGTGCACGCGCGCTATGAGATCGGCATCGTCTCCGTCGGCAACTCGACTCGCATCGTTCTCCACGCGTGCCTGCTCATCGCGGGAGACCGCCAGATCGCTGTAGACGCTTCGATAGGCGTCGCTCGTGTCCACCACGGCAGCACGAAAGCGGGCGAGAGACAACGGCGAACGCCACAGAGGAGCGACGGCATGATCACGCACGTGCACGGCCAGTGAATCACGGTCTGTGTACGTGGGCAGAGCACGTGTCAAGGGCGTTGCGGCTCCTGTGGGAGGTGCGCCTGCCGGGCACGAAAAAAGAGACTGGACAAACTCCCCGAGCACACCACTCGTGTGTGGCGATGCGGTCAACGACGACGACGACGACGGGGATGGCCTGGATGCGTCTTCCTCTGCATACTCTGGCAGTCTGAGCACACGATCCATGGTGGCGACTTGATCTCTTATGCGTGCCACGTAGACACCCTCCTCGGAGCCCTCGTCCCCACCTGGCCCCTTCATGGCCTGTTGCAGAAGGAGATGCAGACTGTGCCGCACATTGATGTCCCACAGCGACAGCGAGGCGCGAAACCAGTCCGGTGGAGCCGTCTCATCGTCTACAAACGGGACAATCTGTCGGAAAGAAAGAAAGAGAAGAGACGACCACAGATAGCACACACGGGCCGTGCACACTGCCGCACTGTGCGGTGGCAGAGATGACAGTGAGTTGCCCACGGAGAGTGCGTTGTCGTCCTCGCCGCGCGCCGATGCCGGCAGCCAAAAAAGATCCATGAGCGGCTTCACATCGTCGCGCAAGGCGTGTTGCCAGCGCTCGAGCAGTGCACTCCCTGACAGGCAGACGCCATCGGCACCCGTCGCGGACGCATGCCAGTGCGCGACAACAACGTGCACGGCCCACACAATGAAAAAGCTGTCGAGTGCGTCACTTTCCTGGCTCGTTTGGTGTTCACCGGCCTCCACGCCGACTACCTCCGTCGGCAGTCCCCACAAGGCGTGCACGGCGGGTCGGCGACGTTCAGGCGATGACGATGAGGATGAAGAGCCTGTGCCATCAAGACTTGACTCTACCGTGGATCCTGCACGTGCAGTCCCTGCCTGTGATGTCTGCGACTGTGACCACGCGACAAGCTGAGTGGTACGGTCATGCACCGCATCGTCCATGACCGCCCGTCCGAGCGCGCGAAGGGCATGAAGTGGAAGCGTCGAAAAGGAAGGGGGGTCACCCTCTACGGTAGTCGGTGAAGAAGCAAGAGTTGTCGCCGCGTGAAGCTGTGCCAGCCATGGGGAAAATGAAAATGGGGTGGCGACCGCAGAGGCACCGGGCCGCACGGTGCTGAGTGTCTGTGAAAGACAACGCGAGAGACGTGTGACGTGCATGACAAGAGCGTCAAACAAGAAAAAAAGAAAAAGAACAAGGTTCTATGTGTGTGAAAACGATGCCTCCGCGACACAGACACTAAACAACAACAATTAATTCAGGAGGATGGTATGATCAGGGTATGAGGATGGCAGCAGGAGGAATGGGCATTGACATATGATAGACGCAGCCGCGCACAAGACAGATTCACTTCTCCTTGTTGAACGGTGGGTCATGTGGAGAAGGACGGAGAAGGGAACAACGGCAACACGGAGGACACCGTGTCTCACAACACATCCCCGCTGTTAGTATCGACGACCAAATATCCACCTGGTAAAAAAAAAAAAGATACACAGAGGTCGATGAGGTTTTCCGCGAAGAGTATTCCCACTTTTAGTCCTGTCCCCGAAGGGTTGGTGAACATGAGAACGCCACGTCTGTTTCGCCGCCGTGGTGGAACCAAAAGACACCCGTTTTTTTTTCTTTGCTCATGTGAGTGAGTTTTTCATCAAATTTCATTAAAAACCACCCCAAAAAAGAATCGACGGCAAATTCGCCAACGAAAAAAGGACGGTAAGACGGCAAGGCACACGCGTCGCCTTTCACACTGTAAAATGTTTTAGGAAATGCCACTTCTCTCGTTTTCACTTGCTATCTTTTCTTTCTTTCTTTTCCCCCTTTTTTTTTGCCTACGCACGTCCTCCGCATCACTATGGCGGCAGTGATTGACGTGCAGCACCTACGCAGACAACAACAACACCAACACCAACAACACCAACAACGCGATTCATCAAGGCACTAAACCTGGTACTTGGAGCGCGGACGAGATCGCTTGCCGGCCTCCTTGGTCCCCGCCGAGGACGCCCGTGCGGCGTTGACGAGCTGCGAGGACAAACCAGCATCCACGGCATCACCCTTCTTGGTCTTGCTCGTCTTCAGCTCGGGCAGCATACCGACACGAATCATCTTTGCAAACGGCAAGTTCGCCACCGCCGCGAGCTTGTAACGACGAAAGCGGAAGCGCTTCACAATGCGATGCTTCTTCATCTTGTACCGGCGCGCGAGCCAGCGTGAGGACGGGTACGGGAAGTTGCGTGGGCCGAAGGTCACCTTGCCGTAGAACTTGGCGGCCCAGCGACAGGAGAGGTCCTGCAGACGACCCTCACCGAATGAGTTGGCTGGTGAACGGCGACGTGCCATGGCGGCCGGGTTCAGCCCCTGCGCGGCGTTCGCGACATTCTCGGCATGCATGAACAACATCGGTCGCATCGAGACATCCGTGGTGCGGCACACCGCTCGGCGGAAGGACTTGATGTTGTGATTGCGGTTGAAGTGCGTGTCGACGACCGGCGAGCGATCAATGAAGCTCGAGCGCATCGGCGACGGCAGCGGCGGGGCGGCCAGACAGGGGGTCAGCGCGAGCATCATGGGTTCGTTGCGTCGCACGCTCTCGGCGTGCTTGGCCTTCTCGACGGGTGCCTCCTCGCGCTTGTAAGGCACATTGCTATAGTTCTTCGGCACGGCCGCGGTCAGAGGTACTGCAAAGAGGTGAAGGCACCGCTTCATTTGTCTTTGACTTTGTTCTTTCTCTCTTTTTTTTTTTTTGTATACTCATGACCAAAACAGACATGAATGAATGGGACAGACAGTGGGGGGGGGGGGGGGAGAGGGAGGTTACATAGAATGTGCACGGAGATGAGGGGGCGTTGATGTGTCTGATCGACAAACATCTTGTGTGAGTGGCCGCCCCTTCGTCTCCATGGCAAAACCCACAGGGAATCACACAGTTCACAAGTTGCTTTTGAGAGCTGCCACGACGCTTAGCACACACGCACTCTCAGGTGTACCAAGGCAAGTACAGACCAAGCAAGTGCGATGAGGCGGGAGATGGAAGAAGATCGCACCTATCTTTTTCACCAGCAATCAAGTGGAGCACAGGCTTTTGTTTTCGTTCGTCATCACCCTCAAAAAAACATATTGGGTGAACATGCACACACACACAAAAAGAAAGTGCCGAAAAATAGTGGCAAGTACACAAACACAGAGAACAACAGCTAGAACAAACGCACAGTGAACAAAAAGAAAGCGAAAAAAAAAAAAGCTACCATCCTGAAACGATACGTGAGCAAGCAAATACATAGTTCATCAAATTTAGTTTTTTTTTCATTGTTTCTTCTTGTACAATCTTCTTCTCTATTTAAGTCACAGGCTTTTAGCGTCATTGCGTTTAGTGTGCGGTTACTTTTTTTTCTTTTTTTAAATAGCCTTGTCTTGGATTTTTCTTTCTTCGTGCACACCCCGTCAGCGTGTGTGCGTGCGTGCGTGCGCGCAGTTACAGCACACAGAGCACCGCAAAGAGGGCCAGGAGCGTCATGAGGACTCGCGTCCACCACGACTTCTTGTCCTGCTCGTTCTTGATCTGCACCTTCACCTCCTCAGCCTTGCGCTTCTCCGCAGATGGATGGGTGTCGTCGGCCAGGTGCGTCGCACGGCTGGCGAGGTTGTCCGCCAGCGCAGCCTGCCAGTTCACCTGAGGAAACCACTCCATCAGCTGGTTCACAATGGGGTCCAGCACGGGCTTCGCCGCGCGCACCAGTGCCGCCAGGCCGTACACCAGCGAGGCGAAGAGAAGACGCGGCACGTGCAGAGCGTGGTCCTCGAGGTTCTTCAGGCCCTCGCGTGCCGGCGCGTTCACCCACGAGCGGAAGAGGAAGTAGCCCTGGAAGATGAGTGAGATGAGGACACCCCAGAGGTAGAAGTAGAAGAGCTTGTAGAGCATCGTGGCAATGCTGCTGATGCGGAGGTGCTTGCTGTAGAAGCGCGGATTGCTGCACTTGATGGCGAGCATGTCGCGGAAGCGTGCGTCAGGATCGTAGCTGGACGGGAAGTCGGCGTCCACGTTCAGCCCCGCCGCCTCCGAGGCCTCCTTCGCAGACGTGCCCGCGCCAGTCGTGGCGGCACCGTCGCCGGACTTGGCCACCTCCGCGGCCTTTTTGCGCGTGGCCGCATCCGCGACCTCCTTGGCTTGCCACCGGCGGCGCTCCTCCGCGACAAAGGCCTGGAGCTTCTTGCTCGCCTTGTAGTGCATCGGGTAACCGTCCTCGAGCACGTTCACGCCTGTCGTGTCGGACGTGAGGAAGCCGGAGCCGGGCGTGGAGGCCATGGTGACCGCGGACCAGCCGCCAAAAGACTGCTTGCGGTACGCCGGGTAGAAGATGACGTTGCCGGCATGATCGAGTGCGACCAGGCGAGGAAAGATGCGATAGCGCGTGAGACTCCAGAAATGGCTCTCAAGCATGTCCTTGACATTCTTCGGGCCCTTGCGGCGCAGCGAAAACAGAAGAGAGTTCGTCGCCGAGAACATCGTTTTTTTTTTTAAAAAAGTTTGCTTGTCCTTCTTTTCTTTTCTTTTTCTCTTCTTTTACGTCGTCAGGACAGAATAATGAGAAACACAAAGAACAATCTACTGAGCGAGACGCAGAGGGGAGTCAAAGGACGATGAATGGTATAACGCCTTGTGAAATAAAGGAAAGAGAGAAAACAAACAAAAAAACACAGAAGAGAATGAATATGTAAGGAAGACTGCCGGGGAAAAAACCCAAAAAGTAAGGAATATGAGGTTGGTGTATTCGCGATCCGGACGCGCTCACTGGAGAGCAAACAAGCGAAGGAAAGAACAACAGGAAACAGAGAGAGAGTGAGGAGAGGCTGATGTCAAGTTGTATTTTATTGACAGGCAATTTATGTGATTGATGTTCGTTTAGTTGCTCACCAGCACTTACTGGCTGCAAGGGGGGTGCAGCATAAGCGGTCTGCAAAGTGCCGTCCTTTGTGCCCAAACCTGACTGTGATGAGGGCGAGAGAACAACAGCTCACCTCCAAGAGAAAACACCTGTCAGTAGTGCTTGCTTGCAAGTTGAGACAGTAAAACGAAAAGCAACAGAGTTGGGAATGCACGGCACGTGCCATCACCTCGTTTGCCTCTTTGCGGACCTTTTCCTTGACAAAGCGACCCAGAGAGTTTCACAAAATACACTGTGACTCTCTTGTTGTGCCTCAGGTCCGTTGTTTGGTGTGTTTTCTCTGCTTGTCTGCATGTTTGTGTTTGTTTGTTTGTTGGTAAGCTTATGATTAGTCGAACATGGTAGGATCAATTAAACCGCCTCAAGAACGCCTCTGGAGCTATTAGGTTATTTTACAAGTTTAAAGAAAGAAAACAAAACGGAGGACGGACGGACGGAAAGAGGAATAAAGAGAAGAAAGCAAGACAGTCATCACCGACTGCAAGAGTGCTTCCTCGTGGGTGTCTTTCCCTCTTGTGTGTTTTGTTGTAGTTAGTCGCTTGTTAATCGAGACGCACGCGCTTGTGCTTGCGACGATCGCCAGCACTTTCCAGCCCCTCTTCCTCAATGAGTGCCTTCATGTCATCGCCCATGCCATCCTCGTCATCGCTCGCGCTGCCTCCATCCTTTCCTTCATCGCCACTGACGTTCTCACGCGCATCGTTGTCGTCGTCGTTGTCGTCCTCATCCTCGCTACTGCTGCCGCTGCTGCCCTTTTCATCCTCCGAGAAATCGAGCACTTCGGAGTGGACGTCGTCGTCGCTGCCCGCGGAGAACTCGGCCTCGCTGCTGTCCAGCTCCATCGCGTCCGGGTCCTCGTCGGACTCACCGTCGCGGCGAGTATCGTCGGCGAGCATCACGTCCGAAGTGACGGCCCGCTTGCCGGAACGCTCCTGACGAGCACGCTTGCGGGCCTGCGCGATGTCAAGCTCATCCGCATCGTCCTCGCCCTCCTCGTCGTCATCATCATCGTCCATCGACGCGTCATCGTCACTGTCAAGGCGCATGTTGTCTTCGAGTGCGTCCATGTCGATCTCGCCATCGTTCGCTTCGAGCATGGCCTTCATCATCATGTCGTCCTCCTCGCCGTCGTCGTCGTCGTCGCTGTCGAGCAGGCCACCGCCGCCAGACTTGGACTTCTCCGCGGCCATCTGGCGCGCCCGTCGCAGCAGCGCGCGATCGGAGTTGATCTGCGCGTGCTGACGCTTCTCGCGAGAGACACGGCTGCGGACACGCACCACACGCGACCCACCCTTGTACGTGCGCACCTCCTTGAAGTTGGCCGGGAAGGCGATGTCCTCCGCGAGCACGTCGCCGTGGCCGTGGAGCTTGTGCAGCTTCGCTGCCGTCTCGGTCGCCAGCGCGTCGGAGCCGGCCTTGCGTCCGCGCACATCGCGCAGGAGCTCGAGGTTCGAGTTCGCAGAGCCGAGCGGTGCGCGGTTGACAAACGATGACCGCTCTGTCGGACGGACCGCGTTGAAGATGGACATGCGTCCGTAGACCGTTGCGAGGGTGTCGTACTGACTGCACACGGCACGGTACTGATGAAGCAGCGGGGCCAAGAAGTCACGCGGGGGCGAGATCACCGGCGCCGCCGTCGTGGCCGCCGCCGTGTCCTTCGACGCGCTTGTGGTGGTTGTCGCCGGCGTGGCAGCGGCGGTGGTGGCCTGTTGTGCGGCGTACATCTCCATGCCGCGGTACCGCACAATCGCATCCACCCACGCCAGCAAGGGCGAGCGCGTGGAGACGGAGGCACTGCCGCCGCTAATCGTCGCCTCCGCCTCCGCGGAGGTCGAGTCGCCGGACGTGCTCTTGGTCGTGCGGTTGCTGACGATGCCGAGGCGCTCGGACAGGACCTTGAGGAGCTGCAGCACGTACGGAAGTTGCAGCGAGAGCACCGTCGCCTTCATGCCCTCCGCAGAGCGGGCCGCGACACTCAGCAGCTCCATCACAGCGGCAGTATCACCGGCGTGCAGGGCCTGGTAGAGCGGCACAGTCGCGAGGCCCAAGGAGGCGGAGTGCGTGCGGTCAATGCCCGTCTCCATCTCGGTCGCCATCGCCATCTCATCGGTCTCCTCCTCCGCCGTGGTGGTGGTGGTGGCGCCACCGTGCTCAAGAGCGCCGTACTTGGCGCTGATCGCCGCCGAAGTGGCTGCCTCGTTGGCCAGTCGGCGCAGACGCTGCTCGAGCGTCATCTGCTTCACCGGCAAGTCCTTCATGCTCGCGGCGTGGAACGTGCTCATCGCGCGGAATGACTCCGTCGGCGTCGACGCGGCCTTGGCAGCGAGCTGCTGCTGCTGGTGCAGCCAGACTGAGTCCGCGGTGGCAAAGGCCGCATCAACACCCGTGGTCGGCCTGGCGCTCGCGTCGTCCTGTGCCGCCAGGCCGGCTTCGGTGACACTGGCGGGCAGCGTGATGAGCTGCGTGTCCATCTCGGAGGTGGTGTTGGTGCTGTGGAAGAAGCCCAGCGCCGCGCGAGAGGCCGCGGCGGCCGCACGCGCACGCACCTCCTGAGGACTGATGGACTCGCAGGCCACGCGATGTGACTCGAGCAACGCATCCACACGTGCCGCACCGAAGCGAGGGAGGGCGAACCGACCATGCAGGAGCAGCAGGCGCAACTGGCCAAGCTCCACAGTGTCGTTGACGTCGTGATCGGCCGTCGCTTGCAGGATCGCACCGTAGAGCAGACGCGGGGCCGCGCTCTTGGCGGACGCATCGGAGACGAACACGTAGTGCGGCACGAGTGGCGCAGTCTCGGCGACCACCGGCAACAGCGAGGCCCCGAGGTCCCAGAGCAGCAGACTGCCCGTCACCGTGGTTGCGGCGACGAAGCAGTGCGCAGGGCCCTCGAGAACAGAGAGGTTGGCCATGCGCTGACCACAGAGCAGTGTGCGACGGCAGCGGCCAATCAGCACAGACGCGGTGCGGGCCGCGGACTGCGTGCCGCTGGCCTTGGACGCCATCGTGTCCTCGCGCACATCCCAGACGCGAATGGTGCCTTCTTGCGCGCTCGCCGTCAGCGCGGCCACTTCTCCACAGGACGACGACGACGCCGAGGAGGTCGAGGAGGCGGCGGAGGCAAACGCGCGCGTGGAGAGCCAGCTCAGGTCGACGCGCGTGCCTTGGGACGCAAAGGAGAGCAACTTGCGGCACACACCGCGCTGCACCTGCTGGCCGTCCTCGCCCTCCTCGGAGGCCTGGAGAGCGATCTCGTAGACCGCCATGGTCGGACCAGACACCAGCACACGAAAGAGCTGCTGACCGGTGGCGGCCACGGGGGACACGGCGAGGCTGCTGGCCTCGTTCTGGCAGCGGCCGCGGAGCACGCACTGGCGACGAGTGACATCCACCACGTACAGGAAGCAGTTGGCGGACAGACAGAAGAGGTAGTTGCCCTCGAAGGTGAGCGAGATGAGCGCGTGCTGGGTCTCGCAGACGGCGATGTGGTCAACGTGCTCGTCGCGCGTCACGTTGTGGAGCACCACTGTGCCGTTGCTCAGACCCATCGCCGCGTAGTACACCTCCAGGGCGGTGTCGGCGGCATCGGTCACGGTCGCGGCCGCAGCACGTGCACGCTTCGCCTTGGCACTCGCGTCGGCCTTGGGCGTGGCAGACGCCTGCGCACCGAGCGCGACGGATGTCAGCGTCGTGGCGAACGCCGATGTGTTGTTCACGAGGCGGCTACGCGGCGGCTCCTCGACGACGGACACCAAAGCCGAGCGACGCGAGTCAAAGACACGTGCGGAGGGGTAGTCGGTGCCGATGATGCAATAGGGGCCGAGGTTGGCGCATCGCACCAGAAGGCTACGCTCTGTCATGCTTTTTTTTTTTCTGTATTGCGTTTCGTGCTATGTGAACTATTCTTATGTCGACTTCTTACTCGAGTGCTTTTTTTCTTTTCTTTTCTTACGTGAACACTAATTAGGAAAGCAGTCAGCGTGAACTAGAGTCAGCGAAGGAAAAAACAAAACAAAACATAACAAAGATAATGAAACAGCAAGGAAATGAGTGGGAGGGAAAGAGGGATAAGTGAATTGCAGATACTGATCAAATACCATGAGAAAGGTGTTTTACTCGTCTTTCTTTCCACCAAGAGGGTGAATAAGAATACAGGAAAGAAGACAACGAGCATCAAGGCACGATAAGGGCTTATTCCTTTTTTTGAAAGCGAGAAAGTAAGTTGCTCGAGCCAGAGACAGCCCACCGCGAGCACAAACTCACACGTGTGCAGTATTGGATTTCACTTTTTGCGGCTGTTCGTTTTTTTTTTTCGTTTTGATGTTACCGGTGACACACAGCTTATGCAGTCACTTCTTCTCTTCCCCTTCTCGCCGTGTCACTCGGCTACAGAAGCAGGCCAAACTCTTGGAGCATCACAACAGCTGGATTCACAAAACTCATGTCGTACCAGTAGTTCACGGCAGCAATCAGCGGCAGTGGCGCTGGCGCCGATGTCGAGGACGCACTCGCCCCATTTGCCTCATGGCGCTGCGCGTTGACCTTGTGTTTGGCACGCGCCCGAATGTCCTGCTCATCCGCTCTCTGTGAGACGCGGTGCAACCACATGGCGGGCAGGTAGAGGGTCTCGCCCGGATGCACGTGCGCGACCAGCGGGTGCACCGTCTTCGGCTTCCTCTGCGCAACTGACTCGGTGGCCACGTTGGCGGCGATGGATTGTCGCTTGCGCGACTCATTATCGTCGATCGTGTCGGACAGCACTTGCATCACAGTCGCCGCACCGTCTTCGCCCTCCACTTGTGCTGGCGTGAAGTCAATGTCCATCCACGGCACCAGCGTGCCATCCTTGGCGGGGTACGGTTGAAAGAAGAAGCGCAGTGCATCGCGGTCACTGCGGGTCATGTCGAGCTCGAAGCCCGCCGAGGGCAGCTCCGGCTTGGGCACAAACACACCTTCCCACGGCGGCAGCAGCGTGAACTCCTTGACGCCGCGAATAACAGGGTACAAGTTCTCCACCCAGTCCTGGTGCGTCGACGACACGGAGGTCGGGATGCCGAACCAGACATTCGCCGCCTCAGGTGCGCTGCCAAAGATGCGGTGGCCAAACTTCTCCACATTGCGCTTTAGGTCGGCGTGCAGGTGCTGGTACTCGGTGTTGAGGCAGTTGTTCTGCAGCTGCGCATAGGCAACCACAGGGCCCTGCTCCACTTGCTTGTAGGCGCGCATGTCAATGCTGTCCGGCGTTGGCACTGGCTCGGTGGGGCTTTGCTGAAGCAGGGTGTAGAGCTCGGGCAAGGTCACCTTCACCTCCGCCGCGTACATGAAGATCTTCTCGCCCTTGAGTGTGTCGGCCGTGCCATCCGTACTGTTCATCACCTCGCCCTCGGCAAGACCCGCGTGCTGGGCCAACAGCACCGAATCCTTTTGCGCCTGTGCACCGGCAAAAACAGCCTCGCGGGCATCGGCGGGCACGTCTGCTGTATCGTAGAGCACGTGTGTGACGGCATCCGCTCGTCCGTTGGGCGTGAGAGCGACTGTGATGCGCTTAGGACCTCTGCGGCGAGGAGCAGCATTCACATCCGCCTTGTCTGTTGCTTTCGTGTGCACCTTTTCGTCGATGTCCTCGCTCTCCTTGTCGTCGCCCTCTTCTTCTTCTTCGCCTTCTTCCTCTTCGTCTTCTTCTTCTTCGCTGCTGGTGCTCACTTCCTCCTCAGAAGGGAGGTTGTTGTCGAGATCAAACAGATAGCGGTCTTCGCGCCACTTGCGCATGGCGGGCCAGTCCTCCACTGCGCCGAGAATAATGCACGGACGCGAATGGAAGACAAACTCACGCATAAATTGCTGCTCAGAGATCAGACGCACACCATCCTCACCAATCGTTTCCTCACCGTCGTCGTCATTCTCGCCCCCTGCGTCATTGATCTTGCTGTGGCTGTGGCTGCCGTTCGCAGAGTCCGACATACAGTCTTGGCTGAGTCCACGAATGC
Source organism: Wallacemonas sp. Wsd (assembly GCA_030849645.1). Lineage (NCBI taxonomy): Eukaryota > Euglenozoa > Kinetoplastea > Trypanosomatida > Trypanosomatidae > Wallacemonas > Wallacemonas sp. Wsd. The sequence continues at coordinate 19,223 of JASANQ010001248.1, read as the reverse complement.
GGACGCGCTCAATACCGAACTGCTTCAGTGCGTTGGCGCTATTCTCAAAGGCCTCCATCACCGTACGTGCCGCGCGTGCCCTGGCGGTGGCGGCGGCGACAACATCTTCTGACGACCCTTGCGAGAGAGTGACACCGTGATCCTTTTCCATCGATTGAGTACTTCTTTTTTGTTTGTTTTGATGCGGTTATTTGTTGTCGAATACAATGAGAGAGAGGGATCGAGAGAGAGAGAGAGAAAACTGTATCTCAACGTTTCACTTTCTGCGTGGTAGGGCGTAAAGGAGGAAACGGCAGAGGTGTGTGCGAAAGAGCAGAGGAAAGTAGGATCTGATGGAGGGAACCAACGTGTTCTCAGCACCAAGAATACTAGCAGTGCGCGAGGCAGACGGCGATCACCGAAAGCAAACAACACCAACAACAACAACCTGGCATACAGTGAGCTGTGACAACTTTCGCTTCTGTGCTATTAGCTACCACCTTCCTCGTTGTTCTTTTTGTTTTCTCTTTTGAGAGGTTTGACCTGAATAGGAAACCATTTCAGTCATATACGGCAAAATACACAAATGGTCCGTTGCACAATTCCAGTCAGAAAGAGCGTGTTGACGCTCGCGAGGGCACGACAATCTGGAAGTGTTTCGTACGGATTTACCGGAGAGAGAGAAAAAAAGAAAAGAGAAAAACTCAAAGAGAAAAGAAGGTACAGGCCACAAATGGGGAAATATCTGAAGCAATCGACAAGGCGGTCTCTTGCCCGTGAGAACGAGCCGAGCACGGACAGTCACGACACCTTCTCGTCGCCGTCCGATAGATCCACACAGGTGGAAAGGAACAACTCCGCGGTGTCCGCGTAGAGGCGCGCCGTCAGTGCGCGTCCTTCGCAGTTCACCACCGTGAGCACCACCTTTGCCGACACCCCACCACACAACCACGGACAGGTGCGCTTGTGATTGGCATCCACGGGGGCGGTGGTGGGCGGCACCACAGGACCATTCACACGCGTCGTCCAGAGCGACGAGGGGGTCGCGGAGGGATCTTCTGGCCACACAACGGCCCGACCGCGCGCCACGTCGGCAGCTGCCTTGGACTTGGCCGTGTGGGTCCGCGCGGCGGCCTGGCGCGCACAAGGCATGGCGCGATCGTGCTCCCAGACGGCCACGCACGCGGCCAAGTGACATGGGGCGCGACCCCAGACAACGGGGAAGGCCGCCACTGCCTCCCCAGAGACGCGGCGATCACCACCACCACCACCACTACCACCACGGCTATCACTCGTCGTGGCATCGGTGCTTGTCTTGTTCGCCGGCGCGCGCGCGCTGGCGTCGGCGAGTGCGCTCTGCGCTGCGCGTTCGTCTTGTTTGCGCCCCTGTAGCCACAGCGGCATCCACCGTGCCCGCTCGTGCCGCGCCTGTCGGTGCTGTGCCATGACCTGCTGCCCCTCCGCGGGCGGCCTCGCTCCCGTGCTTGGGTCGGCCTGGCTTTCCGAGAGCGACGGGAAGAGCGTGGCCGAGCAGGCCGCCCACTGCTGCGCCCCGTAGGCCTGCACCGACTGCGGCAGCAGGCCGCTGACACTCCGCCAGAGCCGTGCGGAGGTGGCGTGGTAGTTCGTGGTCAACTTCAGCTGATGCGCCGACAGAGGAGGCCGCACAGAGGCGGTGGCGGCGGTCTCTGCGACCCGCTCCTGCTTGAACTCGCTGAGGTCGTCCTCGGCCTCGCCCACGGCGAAGACCTGCATCTTGCCGTCGCGAACGCAAATGAGAAAGTTGCCATTGTCGACGAATTGAAGATGATGCACACGGTGGCGCGCGTCCTCGTCGTCCAGCACACGCAGCGCCTCGATCGAGTGCCACGTGGCCCCTGCCGGACCGCGCGGCGGCATCGCATCAGAGACCACCGCATCAGGCGTCGGCGCCACAGACGGCGGGCCGCGTGCCTCTGCTTCTCCCGTTGACCACGGCATGTGCCGCGCGGCGCTCGCCTCCACGGTCGTCTGCACCCACGCGCGCACACCACCGGCGGCCGCCGCCGCCCATCCAGACCCCCATCCAGACCCCCACCCACTCCCACCCGTGCCCGTTCGGTGTGTGGTGTGGGTGGTCGCTGGCGCCGGCTCGTGCACCGGCGCTGAGCTGAGCAGCGCCTTGGCGTGCATCCAGTCCGGTTGCCCGGTGCCGAGCCTCAAATCGCGAAAAGGGATGATACGGTAGGTGGCCGCGCTCACGACCAGCTCCGACTCAGTGCCTGCCGTCGTCGCGGTCACGCACCACAGCTGCACGCGCGTGCCTTTGCGGCCACATGTCGCGATGACGATCGACTCGTCGGCGTGCAGGTGCTGCGTAGAGCCGCTGCTCACAACAGTGCGCCAGTCCGTGTGCGCGCGGTGCTTCTCCAGAGCCGGCCTCCACGAGACATCGAACTGCGTGTTGGACGCGAAGCTCGCCGACGTAATGGTGGTGGTGCTGGGAGGCACGCGGCCGGGAGTCTGGATGGCGGCGCTACCACTGATGCTGTTCGTGCCCGCATCCGTTGCCGCAACGGCACGACAGGCACGCTCGACCGCCGCTGCGCTGAAGGCGGTGAGGGCGCCGACGTACAAGGCGACGTGATCAAGGGGACCCTGCGTCACATGAGCCCGCGCCGCCTGCACGCGGATCTCCATCGCCGAGCGCACACCTTTTTGTGTCAGTGCGGACCACACATGGTACGAGAAGAGACAGATGCTGTTGATCTTCTCCTCCGCCTCACGGACATCGCCGCGGCTCGCAGACCCATCGATCTGCACGGTGGAGGCGAGACCGGACAAGCGGCGGAGGTGCTCAAAGTCGGACGAGTGGAGGACCTCGGCGCTGCACCCGACAAGAAAAAGACCGTGCGCGTGATCGACGCGAAGGGGCCGAGAGGGCAAGGGCTGCGCAGCGTACCGGCACAGCATGGACACCCCCACGTCCTCCGTCTCGTCCGTGCCCGCGTGGGAGCGCATCTGCGTCAGCGCACGCACCAGCGCCAGCGACTCTGCGGAGAGCGGGCTGGCGGCACCGTCGCGTGACAGCGTGAGCGACGCACGTGGGGAGCTCGTGTCAAACGGAAACACGAAGCGACACGCCACATTGGCGCGCGAGTCAGGGTCCGAGAAGACAAAAAGCTTCTGCGTCGTGCACGCGAACAGCACGTGCATGTCGAGTTCGACCTGCACAATGCACCTCTCACGCGCCATCGTGGACGCATCACAGGGACCGTCCGCTGCCATCACGGCACCGTTGCCGCACAGCTCCGCGCTCTCCGTCTCTCGAACATCCTCTCCCGTCTCTGTGGGGAGGCGAATGCGATTGAGCAGCTCGCCGTGTCGAAGCAGCAACACCTCGTCGGGCAATCCCATCGGTGTCGGGCCTCCGCCCACGACGGCGAGCTGCGGATAGTCGTAGAGCAACGCCATCGCGGCCACACCACCCGCCGCCACACGAGAGAAGGGCGAGCGCGCTGTCACGACAGCGGAGCGGTTGGCCGAGGACGGCGGCGCTCCTGTCAGCTTCTTGCTGTTCTTTGCTGTGTCAGATGGATGTCGGCCTGGACGCAGCACAGTGGCCCAGGACGTGGACTCGTCCTCGTCCACGCTGTCGTCATCCTCGCTCCCGGTGGTGGTGGTGGTGTCCACAGGAGCGCTCGGCTTTCGGTCTGACACAGTCGTCGTCGCGAACAGATCCTCCTCCGCATCCTCCTCCTCCGCCTCCTCTGCCTCCACAGTGGACGCGCTGACCTCGGATGCCACGTCTGATGGTAGGGCCGCCGCCACATGACGTCGCTGGCGCACAAGTGAGAGGCGTGAGAGCGTGAGAAGATCGTTCACTGTGACAGGATCTTCGCGGATTGCCTCGTCGCGCGCCCCAGCCGCAGCGGCAGGCACGTTAGACTGTGGAGCCCCGTGGGCAGCAGTGCGATGGGGCTGCTTCAGAAGATGCAGCAGCTCAGGACGCACATTATAGCGCGCGTCGACGTGCATGCTGCGCAGGGCAGGCTTCTCCGCGCGTCGCTCCGACCGCTTCGACGCGTCGGCGGGGGAGAAAAGATGGGCGAGGTCGTCGTGCACCTCAGCACGATCAGGATGTACCGTGAAGACGAGGAAGCCTTCCTCGTGTCCGACGGCAACATGTGTGTAGGTTTGGTTCACCACCACGCAGAGAGGAAAGAGTAGTGCACCGGCCACGTTGGCGCCGTCGGTCCTGCCCGAGCCAGGGGCCGACGCACCATCGTTCAGAAAAGACCAGTCGTCGTCTTCCATCTCTTGCCGTTTTCACCGTTTTTTTTTTTTTGGTTTTCCACGTTCAAATTTGGGACAGGAAAGGGCTCTATTTTTGTGCACGAGTGGGTGAAGAGACACACAAAAAAGAAAAAGCAACAACAACAATATGTCTGCGACGGATAACAGGATCGATCGAAAAAGAAAGCAAAGAAAGGAAAAGCAAGTGAAATCAGGAGGTAAAGAGAAGAAACGCAGAGTTCTGAGAATGAAAAATATCAACTTTTATATGCATAGATCAACACAATAGGAGAAAGGGGAGTGAAGAGGTGCAAAGTGCGTACAATGAAGGGGACGCGCAGGTGAATCAACGCGTTGTGCGCCTACAGCAAAAGGAGTTGCCGCTTGGTGGAAGCCGCTCACTGTGCGAAGAGAGGCGATATGGATAGATAGATAGATAGAGAGAGAGAGAGAGATGACCACCAATAGTGAAATCACATTCCCGGAATGGGTGATCACGTTTTACTTTTGCATTTGCGTATTTCAAGGGAGAAAACATGTGTGAATAACGACCAAAAACATTAACTACCAAAATGGAAAGAGCACGACTCTCTTCTTCTCTTCTTTTTTTTTTCTCTGTTCTTTTACTTTCGTGCCTCACTTTTCCTATCAAAAGAATTCTCACCGTCACTTGTCTCAAAAGGCAATGTTGCGGCTTGTCGTCGATGCAGAGTTGGCTGCTTGCTGAATGTACGCGATTAACTCGGCGTCATCCTTGTTGCGGTTATTGCTCCACGGACGTCCCTTTTCCTTCATCTTTTCACCAAGCAACCACAGTGCGTAGCACCGCTTCTTGCGGACGAGTTCGCTCTCCGTCGCGTCCTGAAGCGCGTTCTGCACGGTATAACGCAGCACCACGTGCATGTCGGCCACAATGTTGTCGAACTCCAAGTTGAAGTACTCGAGCATGACCTTGCGCGCCAGTTCATCGCTACCGGTCTTGTTGTCGACGCCCTCCGGAGACTTCATCTGCGCGACAAACGCGCTCCAGACGCGGCCGATGCCGGACATGACCTTCCGCTGCACAAGCACCTTGGGGGCGTAGAATGGGCGAACGCCAAGAAAGCGCTGGGCCCCAATCACGTAGGCCTCGCCGACCTCGTACAGCAGCTCCGGACCAAAGCACGCGTCGTGGAGCTTGGCCACAAACATCGCACAGCGCTCCTCGAACTCGCGCGAGAAGTTGTTGAACTCGTTCGTGCCGGGGTGCAGCGTGTACGGGGAAAGACGCGCGGCCTCTGCGGCGGCAGCGGCGGCCATCACCGCCTCCGCTGTGGTGCCCGCCGCACTCAGACGTGTCCGACCACCACTGCTGCCACTCCCACCGCTGGCACTGGCCGCGCTCGTGCTGGACGTGTCGCCCAGCTCCGTCAGCACGGCCTTGTGAAGATCCGCCTGTCCGCCCAGCACAGCACCGCGACCACCCTTGGCCTGCGCGGACGTCGCGCGACTGCCAGAGGGACGGCCACCAAAGGGATCGGGCAGCCCGCTCAGGCGAACCGGTCGCTGAACAGACGAGGCCCCGCCACCACCACCACCACCACCACGCGCGCTGCCCGCACCAGTGTGTCGGTGGTAGGCGCCGACCGACGGCTTCTGCGCGTGGACGTCGAGCATCTCCGCCAGGATCGCGGAGAGCTGGCGTGTGCGAATGCACTGGAGCTCCTCAAAGTCCTGCAGCGACACCGAAACCTGCGCCTCGTTCTTCAGATCCCAATGCGAGCGCAGCAGCTCGCCAATCAGCAGACGTCGGAAGCCTTCGCCACCAAAGATGCTCTGCACCATCTCCTCAGGGGTGCGCGAGAGAAAGGTGCCGTACTTGGTCTCGTGCATGTGCAGACCCTGCGCGCCACCCATGTCGTACGCCTTCTTCTTCTCCGGATTCGACAGAACCTGGTACGCGTTCGAGATCCCGGCGAACTTGTTCTGCATCTTCTCCTTCTCCTCAACAGAGAGGGGCCCACCGTGCTGACTGGCAGCCACGTCAGGGTGGAACACCTTGGCGAGCTTCTTGTACTGCTCCTTGATGTGCTGCTGTGTGGCTGTGCGACGCACACCAAGCACCTCGTACGGGTCTTGCACATCCTCACCCGCCGCTCCACGACGCTTGGAGTCTTCACGCGTGTAGTGCGACTGCTGCGCCTTGCCGCTCTTTGTCTTTGTCTGAATCTTCTGCCGCAGGTCCTGCATCGAGAAGCCCATGGACGCCAGACGCGTGCCCCACTTGCTCTCGCGGTGGTTCTTCGCGCGTGTGTAGGTGGCACGGCCAATGGTGCGAATAAGACGCTTCTCGAGCTGCAGCGCATGGCCAAAAAGCTTCGCGTCGTTTGCTGAGCAGAGCATCCACCGCCCACTCAGCGCGTCGAACATGTACGTGCCGGTGAAGAAGCTGACGGGACCGTAGCACGTGTTCCACAAGCCGCGTGTGACATGAATCCACGGGGACAGGAGCCAGCCGTACCACAGGTAGCGGAGCGCGAGCCTGGTGCCTTGAAGGAAGCCGATCGGTGCCCCGAGCAGACAGGCACTCGTCGGTGAGAGCCCACGACGTACCACCCCATCGCGTACACCGCGGAATGTGCCGTAGACAATCGCCGCACACGCATTGCGCGTCGCCACCCAAAGATTCCACACCACGTGAAACAGCGCGTGCCAAATGTGCCGTTTAGGAGTGAAGTTGAGTCGATGGTAGTAGTGCAGCGCATGCAGCGCGCGACCACGGCGCAGGTAGTCGAGATCTGCAGAGAGTGTCGCGAGGTCTGTTGTGGTCTCGGAGGCACGCTGAGGTGCCAATCCGCGCAGACGGCCGTAGAGCTGCACAAGAGGGGATGGGCTCCCGGCCCAGTGCGTGTACGGTGCGCTGTCCATGGCCGCCCATGCTGCGGTGCGCGCCGATGCCGATGCTGACGATGGCGATGACGCGCTCTCCCGACGTGCGCGCGGCGTCGCTGTGTGGGCAGCATTCGGCGACTCGGCCGTCGTGGCTGTGGTTGTTGTTGTTGTCGTGGAGGAGCTGTTGCTGTTGTTGGTTTGTGCATTGTGAAGAAATTGCGTGAAGACTTTGTCCACGCGCGCGGGTCGCCCTGTCACTGTGGCGGCCGTCGTGTCCACGACAAGCTGCCGGCGCACATGCAGGCTCCAGTGAATGCGGTCCATTTCCTGCTCGAGCGCGTCCGCCTTGATGGCGAGCCGATGCGACAAGGGCATGAAGGCATCCCCACCGACGGCCTTCTCCTCATCGAGCACGTTGAACTCCTCGTCGTCGAGCTGCTTGTCTTCTTCCTTTTCGTGCGCCTCGCGGGCTTGGTAGTCGGAGGTGGATGTGGAGGCAGTACCTGTCGTCGCCTTTGCGCACAGGAGGCGACTGACAGACACGAGCCCCGTGCCACGGTGCATTAAGCGAGGTGTCGTCCACATAATAGCTGTGACTCTTGACGTGCTGACGCTGACTGGAAAAAAAAACACGCGCGAATACTTGGCCAAGGAGAAGATGACGTACACCGACAACAATAGCAGCAACAAAAAAGTACGCGAGAGTGTGGGGATTTTTGTTGGCGCTCACGCACACACAGAAAAAACTGCTGATGCACGACACCATAGATGTAGAGACCCGAAGGAGGGGGGGGGGGGGGGAGAAACGAGGTGATATGTGAGAGTCAAACATGTGAGAGAGCAAGAGAGAGGGAGAGAGTCACCGTGAATGACGAGCGACGCGATACAAATACAACCATATTGAAAGGTCTGTGAGGCCACGTCTCCGTGACTCTACATTTGAGCATGGGCTGCGCGACACCAGCGAACATGAGAACATGAGAATCTACCCGCGTTTGGGTGGGAGTACGGAGAAACAACTCCCCTCTCCCTATCAAAGCAGAACTCTTTATTTCCGTAAGCAATGCTCTTTTTTTTTTTTTTTTGGCTCTTGTGACAATGATGACAATATGACAAGGGAAAAAGAAAGAAAGTAGTGTATTGGTGAGACCGTAGGAGATAATATTAAAAAAAAGGAAAATATTCTACGGTGGGAAAAATAGAGAGAGAGAGAGAAAAAAGCAAACTTTGACCGGAAAGTGATTCTTTGTTGAAAGAGGGGGAAACACAAGAAGGTTATGACAATTAAACGAGTGCAATGGACTAAACAGTGCGAGGGAAGTGAAACATGAAAACAAAAAGAGGTTAACGATGAAGAGTTCGACACATGCTCTCTTCCCTAAAATGCGATACCATGCGCGTAAAAGGTTCCCAGGTAAAGTCAGCATCATGAAAAAGGGAAAAATCAAGGGAGAAAAAGAGGCAAACGAGGAAAGGAAAGAAAGAGAGAGAGAGAGGAAAAGCGAAACGCGTCATCGAAAGAAAAAAACAAAGTAATGATTTAAGAAGAAAGCACAACTGCCCTAAAAGGTGGTGTGTGCTGTCGCTTTTTTTCTTTTTCTTCTTTTTTTTTTGGGGATGCCAAGTCACAGCTGACACATCATACTCCGTGAATTCCTCGTAAAAAGACGACGTTGTAAGTTTTTGCCTTGCACGTCGTCAACAATGCTTGAATGCAAAAGAAAAAAAGTACGAAAACAAAAAAAAAATGAAGAAGAAAACGCCGTGCACAGTGGCATACCATTTTTTCTGATCTTAGTAGTCGAAGGAGAAGGGACAGGTACGATCACACAGAAAACATCATCGATCCCGACGAACAACGTGCCTTTAATTCATTCATGTGTAGACGCACATGCATACACATAGCCAATATCTTCGAGACGCACTTCGTGTGAAAGTGGCTCGTAAAGTACTTGAAAACGCACAGGAAAAAGCTCAGAACACTATATAAAGGCAAAACACTTGAAGAGAACAAAACATCTTTTGGAAAAAAAAAAGCCAGAAATAAAGATGGATCTAAGAAAGAAGTTTAGAATTGCATTTAACAAGAAGCCTTTTTATGTTACTGTATATATAATTTCAAATGATTGTGCATATCGTAAACGAGGGGAAAACGGACACATCAATGCCAAAACAACAACACAAAACACATATCCCATTGTCACACATAGTGTAGAAAAAAAAAGAAAAAGAAAAAGGCACACATGAGGAAAGAATGAATGAAAAGAGAAGGAACACACCAAGAGAAGCTGTGTGACAAAGCAAAGAAAAACAAAACAAAACAAAAACAAAAAACAACAGCAAAATCAATCAGGGTGTGAAAAAGCACTTTGAGATGTATAGGAGGACGAGACAGGTGACGCATCGCTTCACATCCGCCGTGCGTCTTTTTTTTAAAAACTCACACCTGTTCCACCGAGTCCATCGTGGCGGTGGTGGCCATCACACTAAGCGCGGTTTCCAGCAGTGGCAAGGGCGACAGCGACTCACCGAACAGTGCCTGCGTCGAGGTGACCGGCCCCATGTAGGGCTGGCGGCCGTACCACAGGTCCATGCTCCGACACGTCCGTCGCAGACTTTCCATCGCCCGCGTCGTGCGACCGTGCCCAGCCCGCGCCGAAGACGGCGACGGCGACGGCGTCAAGGGCGGCGGTGGCGATGTCTGTGACGTGACCCCGACTGACTGGGCCGTCATGACGGGACTCGCGGTGGCGGTGGTGGTGGAGGCCGACAAACCGGCGCTTTCCGCACGCGCCGAGCTGTTGGACACGGCGGACAACTCGCAGGCCGCGGCAGCAGCAGCAGCGGCGGCTGTCGTTGGGCCCGCGCCGACCACCTGAGAGGCGTCCGTGTAGCGCGACGTGTGCGGTGAGGACAGAGGCAGTATCGTCGCCGGCAGGGTCGTCGAGCAGGGGTGCAGCGGTGAGCTCGGCGCGTACGGACTCATCGCGACCGTGCGCGCCTCGTTGGGACCACGCGACGAGCTGGCCGCCGCCGCCGCCGCCGCTGCACGCGCGGCTTCTGGTGAAGTCCACACGTCCATCACGCTCACCGCCACAGAGGTCTTCCCTGTCACGTCCAACATGTGCTGGTAGATCTCGCCGAGCTCTTTGCCGGAGAACGGCACGTGGTCGTCCTCCACCGCAAGGGCCGCACTGCTCGCGGTCGCGCGCAGCGGCACGGGGCTAGCAGAGCCACCGGCTGCGGAGGCGACAGAGGACGACGGGATGACCGAAAAGCCGTGGACGGAGCCGCGGCGTCCACCAAGGCTGCCCATCGGACTGTCCAACGACGCGAAGGAGCTGTTCGGCGAGAAGTACGCGGCCGCGCCACTGCCGAGGACGGATTGGCTCCGATGTAGCGTGCCGCCCGTCGTGTTCGTGGCGCCGACCGCGTTGGCGATCTCCGGATCCATCGCGCACACCGATCCTGCGCGTGTCGGGCACGGGCGGAGTACGACCACGACAAAGCCGTCCGCCGCCGCACAGGTCAGCGTCAGCTGTTGTTTGAGGGCCTTCATGTACGCCGGGCTCGCCGCGCTGGCGGCACGCACGGCCGCCGCGACACGTGCGCTAAGGCGCATCCCAGTCCCCGCCGCGGCGGCTGCTGCGGTGCTGGCGGCAGTTGTCGAAGACGACGCGTGTGCGTGCGCGGAGGACGACGCCGACGATGGCGATGGACGCGGCGTGGAGACAGGCGCGCTGAGAGTCGGTGGGGCGACGCCATCGAGCAGTCCCGGCACGACCTCGTGGCCTGCCCCTCCAGAAGTGGTCGTGGACGTTTGGCTCGTGCGGCGCTGCGCATGGCGAACCGCGCTTGTCCCGCTCACAGACCCTGCCCCCGCCCCACCCCCAGCAGCAGAGGCGATGTTAGTAGAGGGTGGCAGGCGCTGCACGGGTGTGCTGACGGGCGACTGTGCCTGCCAGACATAGCTTTGTCCTCCTGCTCCTGCTCCTCCTCCTCCTCCAATGCTGATCGCGTCGCCAACACCGCAACGCGGGCGTGCGCTGCTGCTGGCTCCATGCGCACTCGCCATCGCGGGGGCCTCTGCGATGAGCGTGTGCCACTGCCAGCGTGAGGCAATCGAGGTGCGTGCCGTGGGCCGCTTCTGCGCACCGGCGCTGGCGCTGATGCGGCGAGCCTCCGGTGTGGTGGTCGTCGCCGTACTGGTGGTGGTGGGCTCGCTCGGCGCGACGATGAGGACAGGAATATCGACCAGAAGGTCGCCCAGTGCCGCTGCACTCTTGAACACCAGGCTCGGACTGCCTTCTCCACCTCCACCACCCCCAGTGACTCCGACAAGCTGTTGGGCTGGCCCGGTCGTGGCCGACTGCGGCCCCGTCACTGCCGGTGCCTCGACGGGCATGGTGCCACAGTCCACCAAGAAGAGCGGGGAGGTGGAGGTGGTGGGGGAGTAGACCGTGCTCGGGCTCTGCGAGACACCGCCCCCGCCCCCGCCCTCGCCATGACTGGCTCCGCTGAGACTCTTCATCAACGCGTCCGGGGGATTGGCGGTGCTGATGCTCAACACCTCCATCGAGTGTGCTCGTGCACGCTGCTGCATCATCGCCTCCTGCTGTTGCTGTTTCTGTTGCTGTTGCTGCTGCTGTTGCTGTTGCTGCTGCTGCGTGATGGACCATGGGTCAAACGCCGGCGTCCACGTGCTCGTGCCTCCCAAATGACTGCGCTCCATCGCTGTGTCCTGTCGAGGCGTGGCCGTCGTGATCGACACGGCCGCTGCCGCAGGCCGGTCCAGCGCCGGCCCCACATCGCTGAAGGTGCTGCTCGCCGAACTGCCGTCGAGACGTGCTGCAACGCCCTCCAGGCGTGAGTCCCGATGCGAGAGAAGTGGCGAGGACGCCGGCCGCCGTGTGCGCGCACTGGCGCTGGAGTAGGCACTGGCCTGCTTCTGCAAGGGGCTGCGAGAGGCCAGCGGGGACGACGACGGACCCAGACGCTCGACCACCCGCGAGGGCAGCTCTAGCGGGCGCAAGAAATCCATCAACGCACGGACGGCATGCGCGGCGGCATCCTTGGCGGATGGAGTGACCGGTGGCAGCGAGACGCAGGACAGCGACAGCACAGGCTCCGGCAGCCAGCTCGCCTCCGCGCGCGGTGTGCGGGCGACGGCGCTGTCCGTCTTGAGCCCCGCCTGTGCCGTGCCTTCTTCGCTGGGGCCTGACGGCGTGGTCATGGGCGTCGTGGTCACGCTCGCCCCCGACAGCTCTGCGTCCTCCTCAACTCCTCGCCCGGCCGACGACGACGATGCGAACGCGGTCATCCAGGCCGCTCCACGCTCGTCGATGATGAGAACACACACCTTGCGCGACTGCAGCGCCACGTGCGCCAAGTGCATGACCTGCTCGCCGCTCTCCGCGAGCAGCATCGGCACGGCCGGCGACACCGTCGGTGCAAAGACGGCCGACGCGGACGAGGACGTCGCGGGGCTCGGGGCCGCCGTGGTACGCGGGGAGGCCGTGCGTGATTCGTCGGTGGGGAGGCGCCAGAGCATCGGCACACCGAGCATCGACGTCAGCCCTACAGTGAGCGGCAAACCCGTGCTCGTGCGCGAATCGGGCTTCAGCAGCCTCGACGACGAAACCTTGTTGGGTTTTTTGGATGGGGGAGTGGACGCCTGACCGGGTCGTGGGTGGCTTCCGCTGCGATGGGGTGGGCAGACGGGACCTCCGCGGTGAACAAGCGCCGCTGCGACCGCCGCCACTGCTGCTGCTGTAGTTGTAGTTGTAGTTGTAGTTGTTGTTTGCATGTCCTCGCGCGCGGCTCCATTGGAGACCAGCGAGAGCGACTGCGGCGACGTCGTCGGGCTTGGCGAGCGCACCGTTTCTTCGCTGCTGACGGTGTCAAGCCGCTCACCACCACCGACCCCACCGCCTGACATGTGCGACGCCGCCGAGCCTGCGTACCGCGCAGCCATCGTCGTGGTGGCCGGTGGTGGGAGTGTCAAGGCGACCGGCGATGGCGCGGCCGAGAACCGCGCGAGACCTGTCCGCGAGGGGACCTTCATCTCCTCGGCAGCGCGCACGTCGGAGAGCCACGCATACCCCGTGAACCCGCCCTCGACTTGATCCAGGGTATGGCGCTGTCCGCGCTCGGCCGACGCACTTGACGAGCGTCGTCGTGCTGCCGCCGTTGTGGGGCCCGTTGTAGTTTGAGTCGCCTCGATGAGGTAGTCCGCCTGCCCGTGAGGCACGCCAGCGCCATCCGGACCCTCCAGCGACGACCGGCTCAGCCGGAGCTCAGTCTCGTCACCTAGGGAGCCGTCGTCGTACGGGGCGCTGCCGAGGCTGCCGGCGCTGATGGTGGTGGTGTCGGCGGCGGCGGCGCTGATCGCGTGATCGACACGCGGGTGGCGTGAGACAACACCGTGATGCACGCGCACGCAGTCATCACACGCGCGACAAAGCAGCCACCACTGCCCGTGCACGCTGTCGAGCACCGCGGACTGGCTGCGCACCTTGCAGGCGTGGAAGAGGGGTGTGCTCGTGACAGGCGTGCCACTCCCACCGCTGCTGCCGCCGCCGCCGTGCGACCACACGACGGAGCTGCGAGTGGAGGCGTTCGCGTGCGGTGCAGACGCGCGCATCACCGCCGCCGAGGCACCGGCCGCGCTGGACGATGAGCTGAGCAGGTGTACGGACGTCCGTTGTACCCCAGAAGTACTGCCAGCCTCGCCGATCGGTCCGTAGCCATCAGAGTAGAGCGAGACATCCGGCGAGAGCAGCGCCGACGGCGAGGAGAGCGTCAGTGCCGCATTGGGCGAGTGCGCACGTGATGCGGAGGGACGATGTGGTTGCCACATGGGCGTGTCCTCCTCGGTTTCTGGCAGCGAGGTGAGCACAGCGTGAGGCGGGGTGAGTGCGGCGCTTGCACTGGCTGGTCGAGAGAGCGTCAGTCGCGACGCCCCAGATGCGGCAGCGGTGGCGTTGCCGAGAAAGCGCAGCCAGAGAGATTGCTGGGAGCAGCCATCACAGACAACCAGACCGCAGCGGCGACAGTGATGCCGACGCCGACGGACAAAGCCGAATGATTTAAGACAGACTGAACACTCGCTCGCGGCTGTGTCGGGTTGCCAAAGGCGCGGGTCTAGCATGACAGAAAATGAAATGAAGAAAACAAGCTGAGGGCGAAAAACAAAAAAAAATGTAAGGTTGTAAGAGAACCGAATCAGGGCGTAATCAAAGAGCAAAATCAGCGAGGAAAGCAAATGAGCGCTTTGTCTCTTTGTCACAATTTGCTTCCGATTCAATAAACGTGTAGACAGACGTACACACACAAACAACTAGCCAATATAGCTCACTGGAAAGGGAGTGAAAGAGAAAAAAAAAGATGCTCCACAGCAGGCAGAGAGTGACAGAAACTAATCAGGGCAGCAATGAAAAAAAAAAAACACTAAAAAAAAGAGTGATGACAAAAAAAACGAAAAAAAAAAAAAGAGAGCCTGAGAGAGAGAGAGAGAGAGCGAGAGCGAGCGCGTGTAAACAGTGCAACGAACAATTAGCACTATCACGAATAGTGACTCAAATAGTGGAGATTAGAAAAAAGTGGAAAGTAATCGCCAAGTGAGAAGCCCTTCCCTGTGCACCAAGGTTACAGAAGAACTTTATGTACACGTACAAATGCAGGAAAACGGAAAAATTAATGGAAACCCCTGAACAAAAAAAAAGAAAGAAAGATCAGCAACTACTATTACTAATACTATTATGAAGCAATATGCGTGTTTGCGTGTACGCGAGCAGAACAAGGCACCGTGCACCACGCTATACAATGCCGTGGCGATGCTCGCTGAATAGCGGCTCGACGAGGAAAACAAAAAAGAAACAGGGGGAGAAAGAGAACAAGAGACGAGCAAGTCTCAGTGATGGAAGTGATGGCCACAAAATAAAGGGGCGGCTTCAGTGAAACTAAAAATGACGGCTTCAAAAGAAAAAAAAAAACAGAAGTGGAAGGTGAAAAAAAGGCGTTGGGAAACAAGTAAAACACAGGAGTAAGAGAATAAGGAACTAAACACTTGAAATAAAAAAGAAGCAAAACTAGTAAGAGAAAAAAAAAAAGGTGAAAGATGGGTGATCACTTCAAAAAGTTGAAAAAAAAGGGGAAGAAAGAAAGAGCGCGGGAAGACAAACCCGCAGTGTGTGAACAGCAATTGTGAGTGTGTGCGTGCGTGTTAGAGGACTCCTCAAGTGTAACCTCTGCTGTCTGCTGTCTGCTGTTCCTTTTTTTTTTGCCCTTGCCAGCCTTCTCTGACTGTGGGTGAGCTGCACGTGTGCATCAAGAAGCAAATACACACATACACACACAAAAAAAAAAAAAACGTGGGAGCGGAGAGATGAAGTGTGGAAAAGAGGAAGGTGGATAATTAGTGGAGTCAACGAGTGAGTGAAGTGCACACATCAAGAGGAGAGATGCGTTCCGTCAGCCAGATCAGCATCGCCCAGCTTTTTTTTTGTTCTTGCTTGTGCGTCATCGATTTCTATGCCGTGTACATTGGCGTGACTCACTGATGCAAAAGCTGATCGGCGATGGTAAAAAATAGGGCGACGCTGTGTGTCCGTGGTGGTCTGCGCACGGTGTCTTCCGCCTTGCCGTGCGCGGTGCGACCGAGTCGACATTTCCGCGTTCTATTACAAGTACTTTGTTCACATGCTTTTTTTGCTTTTTTTTTTTTGGGGGGGGGGGTTAGTTGTGGACGATTACGGTTAATCGGTGTTAACGTCAGGTGGGTTAAAACAAACGAGGTGATTTGTAACGGAAAAAAAAAAAGAGATACGTACACGTGCAATTGGGAAACAACACCATCAACAACAACAACAACAACAGGAACGACGCATCTGCAGTACTACTTGCGCTTCATCCGCTCCTCCAAGGTAAGCTTCTCCGTCCGGGCCTTCTTGCGAGCGGCGTGAATGTGTTTGTCCTGGCGAGTGAAAATGGCTGCCTGGTCCTTGTTCACCTCAAACATGGTCACCTTCTTCTCCGCGCGTGCGCCGTTCTTGTCATCCTTGCTGTCTGGTGTCTTACCGCGCTTGCGCAGCTGCTTGCCGCTACTGTGGACACCCTTGAGATGCTGGCGCGGGTCGATTGTGGGGTCCTCGTCGCCGTCGCCCTCGCCACCGGCCGCCGTGGTGCGTGCGCGCTGCTCGCCCGCGTCATCGCCTTCCACGTCCGGCACAATGGCGAACATCTCCGACTCGTACTTGTCGCGGCGGACGGCAGCGCGTTGACGGCGCTCCTCGATTGTGCGCAGAAGCTTCGCGTACTCGGGATTCGAGCGATCCAGGTGGAAACCATCGGCGGTCTTGCCGGAGGTCGGGTCGAGCGCCTTGGCAAACCGAGGATCGCTGCGCAAGGCATCCATGCCTGTGCGGCGCTTGCCACCTTCCACGGCTGTCTTGTCCACCTCGTCCGCCTCGGCAGTGTCGTCCTCGTCGGCGGCCGTGCGCTTGAAGCGACTGATACGATCGCCCCAGAGCTTGTCCTTCTTCCTCCGCACATTCTCCTGGAGGTACTTGCCGAAGGCAGTCGGGTCGACGACGGCCTTGACCTCGCGGTAGAGGCTGTTCTCAATGAACGCACCGTGCATCACCGGGCGTACCTTACCACCCGCGAGGTCATCCGCGGTGAGTCCTAGCGCGTCAATCTCTTCCTTGGACACGAAGGTGTAGTCGTCGTAAACAGTGGCGGTGTTCTTCTCCTCGAGCTCCTCGGTCATCAGCTCCAGGAAACTCGCCCACCGTGGGGCCACGCCGAGCTGGGGAATAAAGTGAACCTGCACGCGCGGCACATCGCAGCAGATGCCGACCACACCGCTGTCGTCGCACTCGTACGGCGCGACCAAGTTCTGCTGGCTCTTCAGGAGACAGAAGTCGGTGATGTCGGCCGGCGCCTCAATCGTGGTGAAGTTGGCGCCATCCTTCTTCTGCCAAATCTTCAAGGAGCGGGTGTCGGCGGAGAGGATATAGGAGGCCTCCCCCGTCGAGGCGCTGCGGCCCTGGAAGAAGTAGGTCTTCACAATCGGCAAGCCGTTCATGTGGTCCTTGATGAGCAGCGGCTTTTGCAAGCGCACATCGTACACGAGCACCTCGCCATTCTCGGTACCACAGCTAAACAGCATTCCGCCATTTTCCTCGCACGCCACGTGCCGCACCTCGGCGGCTTCCATCAGTCCGGTCAGGCTGCCCTCGCCGCTGACGACGATGCGCGAGGCGGGCGAGGCCGCACGCGAGTCCCACGCCTCCACGCAACCATCCGACCCCGCCGCCAGCACCAGGCCGCTCACCGGACCCTGACGGAAGACCTCGACACAGTTGACGCCGGCGTCGCCGCAGTGCGTCTTGTAGCTCTCGACAAAGGCACCCGTCTCGAGGTTAATGCGAAACACCTCGGGCGACACACCGCTGGACAAGAGCTCCGCGTTGAACGGATCGTACGCGAGGCAGCGCTGGATGTGGGGCACGCGCAGACGCTCCACAATGGCCGCGGTGTGGTGCACGGTGATCTGCCGACCTTCACCGCGCAGTGCAAAGCGGCGATAGTCAGCGGAGAGGCAAACGCCACCGAGGATGGGCATGTCTGCGTTGAAGCTGTACTTCATGCTCAGCTCATTCACGTCGAAGCACTTGAGGCGGTACGGGTAGTCACCAGCGGCGAAGAGGTGTGTGCCATTGGGGCAGCGAAACAACGTGCGCGTGCTGTGCGGGAATTCGAGGTCGTGGAGGAGCTCAATGCGATTTTCTGTTCCTGCCGATCCCTTCTTGTTCTTCCGGCGCTCACTCAGCCACTCTGGCAAGGATTTGCCAGCGGTCAAGTTGTACGACTTGACCTTGTTGTGCAGCGAGACCTGCATGCGAGTGAGAAAAAAAGAAAGAAAAAGGAGAAGTCTGGCTTGCCAAACAAGAAAAAAAAAAAAGGTACTCTAAAGCGTACAGCTGGTGATGGAAATGAGGCACGGAAGGGAGAGAGTGAGTGAGAGAGCGTGTGTGAGACAGAGAGGTACAGAGAGGTGGTGGGCGAGCATCAATAGAGAAGACCATGGCAGTGATGGCTGTGCCGGAAAGTAAGTGAGTGAATACCATGACACGTACCCGTGTTCAGCCGAGCTCTTGGGATTCCTGCGTGTGTAACTGGAGAGAAGCACTTATAAGTGATATGCACTTCTGCTCAAAGCAGGAGCACCAGCAACTGAGACCGACCGAACGAATCCAGTTTTGCTGCGTCGCCTTGTTAAACACACATCAGCACAGAGCAATGCTCATATTGGCGAGAAATTTACGGAAATTCATCATCGGAGATGAACGCTATCAGAAGGAAAATAGGAAGACACGGAAACAATAGTCAAGTGCGTGGTATATAGGCTAATGGACTGAATCGATTGGCTGCAGGTCCGCAACACAACTCACCTCCTCGTTTTTTTTTTTGGTTTCTTTACGGATTTTTTGAATCAATTAGCACTGGTTGCTGCCCCTCGGGAGCACGTGACGATGTCTTCGTCGTGGTGCACAGTCAGAGCATGGTGGTGGTGGTGGAGTGTGTGTATGTGTGTGTTGTGGTTGCCCGTGAACGTTTTTAGTTTACTTTTCACTTTTCAGAGGAGGAGGAGGCACTCAGCGATGAGGAAAGAGGGACTCACATGAGGAGCTCCTTGATCAGACCGACCTCGATGCGCACGGCGGTCTCGAAGCCAGACTCGTCCGCCCTGTACTTGGAGCTGTGGCAGCTGTGGCACGCACCCATGGCCTCGTTGCGCACACCAAAGTTGCCGAAACAGCCAGGCACAACACGCTGGTACTCCGAGAAGTCCTCGGCACCGAACATCGGCTCCGGCGTGGTCTCGAAACCATCGGGGCCAGCGGCGAGCTGCTCCTGACAGACCTTCTTGAAGATTTCGAAGCATCCGACGTCGTTCTTGACGCTGTACACGGGTTCCGGCCAGTCGAACGTGCACGTGGCGCCGTACAGGTCGGCGATCTTCTCCGCCGTCTCCTTGAGCATGCGCGGCGCGTCCTCCTCACCCTCCTTGCTCAGCGCGCGGATCGTGCCGC